>NC_059647.1:1044185-1056685 GCF_020424385.1 Procambarus clarkii
CTTGTAGACAGCTCTCTACAAGCTGCCTACGTGAAAATATCGGTTCAACGCGCCTCTGACACCTGGGAACCCACTTATCATTAAACGTTTGAGTATGTCCTCTAAATTAACAATTTATTTTTTCAATGTTTGAGTAATTTTCAATATATTTCGGGCCACAATATGACCATACATGGATGTAAATACCATGCGACCTTGATGGATTTGGGGCAATTCTTTCGTGGTTTTAGCGGCATGGTAGTGTGTCCACTATCTATTGTCTATCATCTATTATCTCGTGTTTTCTTCTGAACGCGATTATTTCACTGGAGTAGTGTTCCTAACTAATATTTGTAATGATTCAATAACTACTAGAAGCCCCTGGAAGTTGCTACGTGATATTCCTTTGATAATGTAATATATTTTAATATATTTAATATATAGTGGTCCAAAAGTAGCTGGACAGTATGTGGAATAAATTTATGTAACAATTAAATTATTATCAATTATATCACGTATCAATTGTATCAATTATCCCTTAAATTTTATTTAAATGATAATTGATACAATTTATAATTGATAGAATTGATAAAAATTTAATTGTTACATAAAACTATTCCACATACTGTCCACCTACTTATGGACCATTGTATAATTGGGTTTAGAGGGGTGACTATCAAATATATTTTTGCTGATGTTAAACATATAAGACTGAGTCAGGGAGGTAGAGAAGTGACGGCTAGAAATGTCTCAGCCACCTTGACTCCATAAGTAAAAAGGGGTCAAGGGAACTATGAGGAGATAGCACCAAACCATTAAGACTATATAGCACTATATAGCGGATCAGGATAAGGATTTAGGATAGGCTGGTGGTGGAGAGAGGTGCTTTCTTTAATTTTAGATTATTTCCATCTGTGGATTGCGATAGGCTTCGCGAGGGTTGAGCTTTGGCTCTTTGGTCCCGCCTCTCAACTGTTGTGTAGATTCCTGGGCCTATTGGGCTCTATCATATCTACATTTAATAGTGTGTGTATGGGATCTGCATGCAACAGTTGTGATGCCATGGTGCCTATTCCTGGGTTCGATCCCAGGCGCCGGCGAGAAACAATGGGCATAGTTTCTTTCACTCCATGCCCCTGTTACCTAGCAGTAAAATAGGTACCTGGGTGTTAGTCAGCTGTCACGGGCTGCTTCCTCGGGGTGGAGGCCTGGTCGAGGACTGGGCCGCGGGGACACTAAAAAGCCCCGAAATCATCTCAAGATAACCTCAAGATGGTCGGTCACAACGCATAAGGGCAATACTGCTAGTCCTCGGAGTCTTTGGAACCTGTTTTTAGGTTTTTCGTTTCGTATATTTCAAGCATTGTCAAGGCCATCGAGGGCTGCCATTTTCTCTCTCATATTGGGAAATTTTCCTGTTGAGTGATAGCCTATTTTATTTAGTTAAAAGTGTTTTTAATCACATATATTTAGTTTGACATTATTTATTTCATCTGTATCATTATACAAGTTTGTCAATCTGTTTTATGCTACAATGATTCGACATTAATGATTTGGCTGTTACAATGACCGAGTGATTCAGTGTTAGTTGAAGTGATTATTGTATTAGAAGTGATGATAGTGATGGTGAGGGTAATGGTAGCGATGATGATACTAGTAATGGTGATGGTGTTGAAGGGAGTGTTGCGAAAGGTGATAGTGTTGGTGAGATGGATGATAGTGAAGGTGATGAATGTGCAACTAGCGACTACGCCCCCCCACCCCCCCACCCCCCCACCTAGACAATGATGCGAGAAACATTGCATGTTGCGCAACTCAAAATGTAATGAGTGTTGGTGAGTATGTGTCTCTGTGGGATACATGGTGAGGGAGTGTTTATGTGTGTTGCTTGATGAGCCAGCTCTCTCTGTCTCTGTGTCTCTGTCTCTCTGTCTCTCTCTCTCTCTCTCTCTCTCTCTCTCTCTCTCTCTCTCTCTCTCTCTCTCTCTCTCTCTCTCTCTCTCTCTCTCTCTCTCTCTCTCTCTCTCTGTCTCTCTCTGTCTCTCTCTCTCTCTGTCTCTCTCTCTCTCTCTCTCTCTCTCTCTCTCTCTCTCTCTCTCTCTCTCTCTCTCTCTCTCTCTCTCTCTCTCTCTCTCTTTCTCTCTCTCTCTCTCTCTCTCTCTCTCTCTCTCTCTCTCTCTCTCTCTCTCTCTCTCTCTCTCTCTCTCTCTCTCTCTCTCTCTCTCTCTCTCTGTCTCTGTCTCTGTCTCTCTCTCTCTCTCTCTCTCTCTCTCTCTGTGTCTCTCTGTCTATCTCTCTCTCTCTCTCTCTCTCTTCTCTCTCTCTCTCTCTCTCTCTCTCTCTCTCTCTCTCTCTCTCTCTCTCTCTGTGTCTCTGACTCTCTCTCTCTCTCTCTCTCTCTCTCTCTCTCTCTCTCTCTCTCTCTCTCTCTCTCTCTCTCTCTCTCTCTCTCTCTCTCTCTGTGTCTCTGTCTCTCTCTGTCTCTCTCTCTCTCTGTGTCTCTGTCTCTCTCTCTCTCTCTCTCTCTCTCTCTCTCTCTCTCTCTCTCTCTGTGTCTCTGTCTCTCTCTCTCTCTCTCTCTCTCTCTCTCTCTCTCTCTCTCTCTCTCTCTCTCTCTCTCTCTCTCTCTCTCTCTCTCTCTCTCTCTCTCGCTCTATCAACACAAAATGCCAATCAACACCGCTCTAAATATCTCACAATTGCAAACGCTACGAGCCCAGTTTCAAGGCTCTCGGCCAATTACAGCGCGCGGTCATGGCGGAATGCTGATTGGATAGTTAAGAGTTAAGCGGTGACTTGTTCAGCGGGTAGCAGTGACCTCCTAGTCACCGTTGATGGGTACAGTGATGCATACCAAAAGAAGCAAAGATGCCCAACAAGCTGTAGAGTCATTTGAGGCCCAAAAGAGCTCGTTAAATGGCATAGTTGTTACAAAGGGGCACTTGGAAGCTATTGGAGTAGGTACTGAAATAGCTATTGGCTCAGCTACAGGTACAGGAAGATGCTTACAGGTTATATATGCACAGACACAAGAGGTTACAAGTTCAGGAATGGTTACAGAAAGATGTAGAGACAACATTACTGTGTTAGTCTCTCTCTCTCTCTCTCTCTCTCTCTCTCTCTCTCTCTCTCTCTCTCTCTCTCTCTCTCTCTCTCTCTCTCTCTCTCTCTCTCTCTCTCTCTCTCTCTCTCTCTCTCTCTCTCTCTCTCTCTCTCTCTCTCTCTCTCTCTCTCTCTCTCTCTCTCTCTGTGTGTCTCTGTCTCTTTCTCTCTCTTTCTCTCTCTCTCTCTCTCTCTCTCTCTCTCTCTCTCTCTCTCTCTCTCTCTCTCTCTCTCTCTCTCTCTCTCTCTCTCTCTCTCTCTACCCCTTTGTTAATGGTATGCTCTTTAAACATGATTTACAGTTATTTACACGTGACTCGGAGCTTCTCACACCTGATTCACTTCTATTTACATCTGATTCACTGCTATTTACACCTGATTCACCGCTATTTACACCTGATTCACTGCTATTTACACCTGATTCATAGCTATTTACACCTGATTCACTGCTATTTACATCTGATTCACTGCTATTTACACCTGATTCACTGTTATTTACACCTGATTCACTGCTATTTACATCTGATTCACTGCTATTTACACCTGATTCACTGCTATTTACACCTGATTCACTGTTATTTACATATGATTCACTGCTATTTACACCTGATTCATAGCTATTTACTCCGGATTCACAGCTATTTACACCTGATTCACTGCTATTTACACCTGATTCACTGCTATTTACACCTGATTCACTGTTATTTGCACCTGATTCACTGCTATTTACACCTGATTCATAGCTATTTACACCTGATTCACTGCTATTTACATCTGATTCACTGCTATTTACACCTGATTCACTGTTATTTACACCTGATTCACTGCTATTTACATCTGATTTACTGCTATTTACACCTGATTCACTGCTATTTACACCTGATTCACTGTTATTTACATATGATTCACTGCTATTTACACCTGATTCATAGCTATTTACTCCGGATTCACAGCTATTTACACCTGATTCACTGCTATTTACACCTGATTGACTGCTATTTACACCTGATTCACTGTTATTTGCACCTGATTCACTGCTATTTACACCTGATTCATAGTTATTTACACCTGATTCACTGGTATTTACACCTGATTCACTGCTATTTACACCTGATTCACTGCTAATTTACACCTGATTCATAGTTATTTACACCTGATTCACTGCTATTTACATCTGATTCACTGCTAATTTACACCTGATTCACTGCTATTTACACCTGATTCATAGCTATTTACACCTGATTCATAGCTATTTACACCTAATTCACTGCTATTTAACCTGATTCACTGCTATTTACATATGATTCACTGCTATTTAACCTGATTCACTGCTATTTACACCTGATTCACTGATATTTACACCTGATTCACTGCTATTTAACCTTATTCACTGTTATTTACACCTGATTCACTTCTATTTACACCTGATTCATAGCTATTTACACCTGATTCATAGTTATTTACACCTGATTCATAGTTATTTACACCTGATTCACTGCTATTTACACCTGATTCACTGCTATTTACACCTGATTCACTGCTATTTACACCTGATTCACTGCTATTTACACCTGATTCACTGCTATTTACATATGACTCACTGCTATTTACACCTGATTCATAGCTATTTACACCTGATTCACTGCTATTTACACCTGATTCACTGCTATTTACATCTGATTCACTGCTATTTACATCTGATTCACTGCTAATTTACACCTGATTCACTGCTAATTTACACCTGATTCACTGCTATTTACACCTGATTCACTGCTATTTACATCTGATTCACTGCTATTTACATCTGATTCACTGCTAATTTACACCTGATTCACTGCTAATTTACACCTGATTCACTGCTATTTACCTCTGATTCACTGCTATTTACACCTGATTCATAGCTATTTACACATGGTTCATAGCTATTTACACCTGATTCATAGCTATTTACACCTGATTCATAGCTATTTACACCTGGTTCATAGCTATTTACACCTGATTCATAGCTATTTACACCTGGTTCATAGCTATTTACACCTGATTCACTGCTATTTACACCTGATTCACTGCTATTTACACCTGATTCACTGCTATTTACACCTGATTCATAGCTATTTACACCTGGTTCATAGCTATTTACACCTGATTCATAGCTATTTACACCTGGTTCATAGCTATTTACACCTGATTCATAGCTATTTACACCTGATTCATAGCTATTTACACCTGATTCACTGCTATTTACACCTGATTCACTGCTATTTACACCTGATTCACTAGCTATTTACACCTGATTCACTGCTATTTACACCTGATTCATTGCTATTTACACCTGATTCATAGCTATTTACACCTGATTCATAGCTATTTACACCTGATTCATAGCTATTTACACCTGATTCACTGCTATTTACACCTGATTCACTGCTATTTACACCTGATTCACTGCTATTTACACCTGATTCACTGCTATTTACACCTGATTCACTGCTATTTACACCTGATTCATTGCTATTTACACCTGATTCATAGCTATTTACACCTGATTCATAGCTATTTACACCTGATTCACTGCTATTTACACCTGATTCACTGCTATTTACACCTGATTCACTGCTATTTACACCTGATTCACTGCTATTTACACCTGATTCACTGCTATTTACACCTGATTCATTGCTATTTACACCTGATTCATAGCTATTTACACCTGATTCACTGCTATTTACACCTGATTCACTGCTATTTACACCTGATTCACTGCTATTTAACCTGATTCACTGCTATTTACACCTGATTCACTGCTATTTACACCTGATTCATAGCTATTAACACCTGATTCATAGTTATTTACACCTGATTCATAGCTATTTACACCTGATTCACTGCTATTTACACCTGATTCACTGCTATTTACACCTGATTCACTGCAATGTACACCTGATTCATAGCTATTTAACCTGATTCACTGCTATTTACACCTGATTCACTGCTATTTACACCTGATTCACTGCTATTTACCTCTGATTCACTGCTATTTACACCTGATTCATAGCTATTTACACCTGGTTCATAGCTATTTACACCTGATTCATAGCTATTTACACCTGATTCATAGCTATTTACACCTGGTTCATAGCTATTTACACCTGATTCATTGCTATTTACACCTGGTTCATAGCTATTTACACCTGATTCACTGCTATTTACACCTGATTCACTGCTATTTACACCTGATTCACTGCTATTTACACCTGATTCATAGCTATTTACACCTGGTTCATAGCTATTTACACCTGATTCATAGCTATTTACACCTGGTTCATAGCTATTTACACCTGATTCATAGCTATTTACACCTGGTTCATAGCTATTTACACCTGATTCACTGCTATTTACACCTGGTTCATAGCTATTTACACCTGATTCATAGCTATTTACACCTGGTTCATAGCTATTTACACCTGATTCACTGCTATTTACACCTGATTCACTGCTATTTACACCTGATTCACTGCTATTTACACCTGATTCATAGCTATTTACACCTGGTTCATAGCTATTTACACCTGATTCATAGCTATTTACACCTGGTTCATAGCTATTTACACCTGATTCATAGCTATTTACACCTGGTTCATAGTTATTTACACCTGATTCACTGCTATAGCCATGAGTAACGTCGAGTTACTCATATCACTCACCCACTGGCTATGCAACAATGGGCCTGGGGGCTTCAACATTGCATCATGCAAACGTTTTAAATGCAACGAGGCGATGTTTATATATATATGTTTAACTGTTGAACATTTAGAGCAACTCTGCAACAGAGTTCACGAGGCCTCTTGTAAGACGTGCATGCTTGAATAGGCTGGAACTATATTTTGCATGATTCTGTCATTAGTGATGGTTTTAATTTTGCTTTGGTCTTACAGTAAGAGTCTAACCTGGTTCTTTCAGTAAGAGTTTGGGCTGGATCTTCCAGTAAGAGTGTGGTCTGGATCTTCCAGTAAGATTCTAAACTGGATCTTCCAGTAAGAGTTTGGCCTGGATCTTCCAGTAAGAGTCTAAACTGGATCTTCCAGTAAGAGTTTGATCTGGATCTTCCAGTAAGAGTGTGGGCTGGATCTTCCAGTAAGATTCTAAACTGGATCTTCCAGTAAGAGTCTAAACTGGATCTTCCAGTAAGTCTAAACTGGATCTTCCAGTAAGAGTCTAAACTGGATCTTTCAGTAAGAGTTTGGGCTGGATCTTCCAGTAAGAGTCTAAACTGGATCTTCCAGTAAGAGTGTGGTCTGGATCTTCCAGTAAGAGTGTGGTCTGGATCTTCCAGTAAGAGTCTAAACCGGATCTTCCAGTAAGAGTCTAAACTGGATCTTCCAGTAAGAGTCTAAACTGGATCTTCCAGTAAGAGTCTAAACTGGATCTTCCAGTAAGAGTCTAAACTGGATCTTCCAGTAAGAGTCTAAACCGGATCTTCCAGTAAGAGTCTAAACAGGATCTTCCAGTAAGAGTCTAAACTGGATCTTCCAGTAAGAGTCTAAACTGGATCTTCCAGTAAGAGTCTAAACCGGATCTTCCAGTAAGAGTCTAAACTGGATCTTCCAGTAAGAGTCTAAACTGGATCTTCCAGTAAGAGTCTAAACTGGATCTTCCAGTAAGACTCTAAACTCGATCTTCCAGTAAGAGTCTAAACTGGATCTTCCAGTAAGAGTCTAAACTGGATCTTCCAGTAAGAGTCTGCATAATATCCCTTAAAGTCTACATAAACACCTCCAAAGGGTACCTGATCAACTAGGCTATGATTCTTCCGTCAGACTGAGAGCGGCTGTGTCTGACAGCCTGGTTGACCAGACGACTAACCAGGAGGCCAGGTCAGAGACCGGGCCGCTAGATATTGATCCCCGGAACGAAGACAAGGTTAGCACGAAGCAGTTCTACATACAAGCAGACTCCTCTGGTGTTTGAGCAATTAGTTTGCATTAAAACGAGACTCCAAGCGATTCAATTAGAAAAGTAGAACGCACGTATTACCTGGAGAGTTTGTGTGTGTGTGTGTGTGTGTGTGTGTGGGTGTGTGCACTCACCTATTTGTGCTTGCGGGGGTTGAGCTTTGGCTCTTTGGTCCCGCCTCTCAACCGTCAATCAACTGTTGTACAGATTCCTGAGCCTATTGGGCTCTGTCATATCTACATTTGAAACTGTGTATGGAGTCAGCCTCCACCACATCACTGCATTCCATTTGTCAACCACTCTGACGCTGAAAAAGTTCCTTCTAACGTCTCTGTGGTTCATGTGGGTACTCAGTTTCCACCTGTGTCCCCTTGTTCGCGTACCACCAATGTTGAATAGTTTATCCTTGTCTACCCTGTCAATTCCCCTGAGGATTTTGTAGGTAATGATCATGTGTGTGTGTGGCCTCCTGGTTGCTGGACTGAACAGCCTGGTTGATCAGTCCAGCAACCAGGAGGCCTGGTCGACGACCGGGCCGCGGGGACACTAAGCCCCGGAAGCACCTCAAGGTAGCCTCAAAGTAGGTGTGTGTGTGTGTGATTGAGACGGAGTACCAGAGAGCCCAAACGTAGGCACAGTTGCCAAATCCTCGGATTGTAATCATGATTCGTCAGTCGATGTCTGGTTGGCTACCCTCGTATGGGCGTCATGTGGCAACACTACAGTAACATCCGGTTCTTGGCTATCAGACAAGAATATTTTTCCTCTCACCGCAAGTGATCTGTTTCTTGATACGTACTGAGTTTACGTAGCAGAGGCCAGTGACTATGGCACAGCGGCTGGTCAGACTCTGCGGGTTATCTTGAGGTTATCTTGAGATGATTTCGGGGCTTTAGTGTCCTCGACCAGGCCTCCACCCCCAGGAAGCAGCCCGTGACAGCTGATTTACTCGCAGGTACCTAGGTAACATGGGCATAGGGTGAAAGAAACTCTGCCCATTGTTTCTCGCCGGCGCCCGGGATCGAACCTGGGACCACAGGATCACAAGTCCAGCGTGCTGTTCGCTCGGCCGACCGGCTCCCTCGGGTTGGTACAAGAATTCCATCAACTATGAACAACTTTGATGAAATGGAACAAGAAAAGAACAGAAGCGCATTTATACCGCAGCAAGCTAGGATACTCATGTGCATGGGAAATAGGCCTACAGAACAAATCCATAAGGGCCGTGATGAGGATTCGAACCTGCGTCCGAGAGCATCCCAGACGCTGCCTTAATCGACTGAGCTACGACATGGTCAAAAGCAATTGAAACCAAAGTTCTACTGAAATTACTGGATCCTGCAGCCTCTCCGAGGCACAAACCAGGGGCCAGATTCACGAAGCAGTTACGCAGGCACTTACGAACCTGTACACCTTTTCTCAATCTTTGGAGGCTTTGTTTACAACTTTTAAACAGTTAATGAGGTCCGAATCACCAGGAGGCTGTTTATAACAATAACAACAGTTGCTTAGGAAGATTTCATGCTTGTAAACTGTTTAATAAATGTAACCAAAGCCGTCAAAGATTGAGGAAAGATGTATACTTTCGTAAGTGCTTGCGTAACAGCTTCGTGAATCTGGGTCCAGGCCTATAGGCTCCAGAAGATGAGAGGAAATGTCAGAACTGTGAAGAAATGCCCGACAGACCACTGGAACATTTTCTAACTCTAACAGATTCAACAGTTACACACCAAGTGAGTAAATGGAATGCACTAGGAAGTGATGTGGTGGAGGCTGACTCCATACACTATCAAGTGTAGATATGATAGAGCCCAGTAGGCTCAGGAACCTGTACATTAGTTGATTGTACGGTTGAGAGGCGGGCCCAAAGAGCCGAAGCTCAACCCCCGCAAGCACAACTAGGTGAGCAACAAGTATGTGTTCAACTGAGATTTAACAGCGCAGAATAAGTTGTTAAACACATTGGACAAGTCAAGTCTCACACAATCAGGGATCCTGCGCGGGGCAGAAATGGTTGGGCACGTTTCCCTTCACCTATTGCATCTGTTTACGGATGCATATGTGGTGGCAGGTATATGTGTATACATACATGGAGCACGTATATGGGAGTGTATGTGGTGGTAGGGGTAGGTATGTGTGTGTGTGTGTATATATACGTTGGGGCAGTTGTATATAGGTGGGGGAGCACGTGTATGTAAATAGAGGCGGGTGTACGTGCGCAGTCGTGCATGGCTCATCAAAGCCTAAAGGAATTTGACTGAAAGTGACGGCAGTGTGTGATCTACATTCGGTTTAGGCCAACGCAGTGACCTCGCTACCACAGGCAACGGTATCTTCTCTATATAGAAAATTCATACAGCAACAAAAAACTGGTTTGAACACTGGTGTAGTAAACAAGAAAATAAATCAAACCGCAAAAGTCGCCGAAAGCGTCGCGATAAACGACCTTCATAACGTCGCTCCAAGTCACAATGCACGTGATCGAACGCTGCATCAGATTCCCTTTCCCGCGCTGCCAGACGCACGCTAGGTACGCCAATATCACCTCTACCGTCCCCATTAATACGTGCCAGTGTCCTGTGGACAAGCGGTATATATATTGTTAACCGCGTGGGAGAATAGGTAGATGGTTGCATCAACGAATACTCCGTAGCCTCAGACCGCGCACTTAAAATGGCGGGAACGCCACAAAGGCCGCGATTTGGCGGGAAAGTGGGAGGTGTGGCGGCTTCTGCCTGAGTTCTCATTGGTCGATGACCTTGTCGGCGTCTACCGGCGTCACGTACGACAATTGTCTACTGGAGTATCAAATTGAAATTGAAAGTATTATACATTGCCTTAAAAAGAGCAGCATAATATTTGTTTTCATTGCCTACGTACATTCACTGTGAATATAAATTACGTAAATTTACATTCAGGAAAGACCTGGGTAAATATTGACTTTGACAGAAAGTTGTTGATTTATGGAATAAATTACTGGTTAACTAGACGTGACGCGCATTGCACACAAATGCTTCTACTGCATCAGTGAAGAGCCAAAGTAGATTGCTATCAAACTCAGTGACATCACTGGATTGTTTCGAGTTAAGGTCAGACAGGTATTTGAATGCGTTTGGGTGATAATAAATAACTAGGAGCTGTCTCATGTGGCCCAATAGGCCTTTTACAGCTTCCTGTGTTCTGATGTTCTCGTATGTTTTTAACAAGGGGTTTCATTTCAAGTATCATCGAATGATAACAGCAAAATTCACAGGAAAATTTAGCAGCATTAAAAATCACAGCTAAATGATAACAGGAAAATCACAGCTAAATGATAACAGGAAAATCACACCAAAATCGAACGGATACCAACATTCATGAAATTTTCTCTCCTCGGGTTATAAAGGAATTTAATAATTTGTTATGTAAATACAAAGCTAATTTTAAGCCCAACATAAACTCGGTCAAACAATAGCTATCACACTAGAAGGTGAAGGGACGACGACGTTTCGGTCTGTCCTGGACCATTCCCAATCGACTTGAGAATGGTCCAGGACGGACCGAAACGTCGTCGTCCCTTCACCTTCTAGTGTGTTGTCTGGTCAACATACTTCAGCCCCGTTATTGTGACTCCTCGCCTGCGTATAGCTAACACAAACTTTAAATGAATTTTAAAACATGTTCGGGCCCAAATATACTAAAATCAGCCAAAATATTAGAGTAATTACATATTTAAATGTGTGAAATTTTAAAAATATATATATAACATTTACTGAAATGTGCTGAGACTAGACTTGACGTCAAAAATTAACCCAAAAATGTGAATAATAATAAAGAGAATGGAAGATAAAGCTTAACTCAGTTTTTTGGCAACTAACTAGTGGCATTTTCATACATTGTGGTCCCCAACGTTACAAATGCAACCTATTATAAGACGAAATAATGACAAATACCTACAACCCGTTCTCGCACTTTCTTACAGTCAATATTGACTTATTAAATACGTGTATATGTGACATACTAAACATACTAGTTTACCTTGAAAAGCTTCATAGGAAACACCGACCTTACCTAACCTTCTTAGTATGTTAAGATACGCATCTTATTGCTTCGTAATTACAATTATTACTTAACCTATTCCTACATTTTCTGTGCATCAGACTCGATAGGTAAGGTGGGATGTTTGGGTTCGTTCGTTTCTGGATAGGGTGGGAGGTGGATATTCTACTGAGTGGAGAATTAAAGAGATGGATTTTTAGAAGAGCCCAAGGAGTTCCTGAGCCAAGTGCACAGACAAGGCAAGAGAATACACAAATGACTAATTACTGGGATTTCATGACAAATGAACAAATAAAGCATTAGACAATTAGCCTTGTCTTTGTTCATTTGTCCGAACGTTCTCACAAAACTGATACGGAAATGGCTTCTTCACCACAGTCTCCGTGGTGTAGTGGTAAGACACTCGCCTGCAGGCGTTCCGCGAGCGC
>NC_059647.1:1059185-1124686 GCF_020424385.1 Procambarus clarkii
AAACAGGAAATTTCCTGTTTCATTTTTTTCCTCCGTGGTCTGACATTGTCATATATATATATATATATATATATATATATATATATATATATATATATATATATATATATATATATATATATGCACATATGCACCCTCTAAAATATTGAAAGAAAAGAATAATTTGGGTGAAACGAAAAACCAATTTTGGGAAATAGTAAAGCAATCACGAATCAAAAATTAGTGTGAGGACCCCAAACCTTGACAAATCCTCCATGGCAGCCGGAAAATGACAGCTGATCAATACAAAACATCACATATAAAGCTGATGCAACGTTTAGTAAGCTTCCTCGTCCATGACCACTTGCGAGACACAACAACTAACAAGGTCAAACTTTCTTACAAGCCATTGTCAGTCTGATCTTTTGTTTTTTAAAGGAGCAGTTAACCTTCTTAGGTGATTCTTAGTCTTTGAGCTCTCTGTAAGTCCATTTAATGACCCTTATAGTAATATTAATAATTTATATGAATATTATACTATATATATATATATATATATATATATATATATATATATATATATATATATATATATATATATATATATATATATATATATATCACGAAAATAAACACGTGATTAAGAATGTGACAATGTCAGACCACGGAGGAAAATGAAACAGGAATTTCCTTAAGTACTTTCGTATATTAAATACATCTTCAGAAGGAATGACCCTTATAGTAATATTAATAATTCATTCCTTCTGAAGATGTATTTAATATACGAAAGTACTTAAGGAAATTCCTGTTTCATTTTCCTCCGTGGTCTGACATTGTCATATATATATATATATATATATATATATATATATATATATATATATATATATATATATATATATATAAGGATATATATATATATATATGTCGTACCTAGTAGCCAGAACGCTACTACAGAATCAGTGACGTCTTTGATAGCTAGGCAGAAGAGGAGGGGGGACTAAGGGATCACCTTGTTGGACTCCTTCACAGGAGTCTATTTCATGCTCCCCAAAAAGAAGCTTAGAGTCCCCACTGTAGGACGATCGGATGAATGGGTAAAGGGGACGGAAATGGTTGTGTACAGCCCTGAGGACAGCGTCTCGTCTGACTTGATTGAAAGCATTTTTGAAGTCATTTTTACTAGTGGCTTCTGGTCCGGGAGATCAGCAATGTAAGCCCGCGCTGCATGTGCTGCAGCTTCACAACCTAGGGGGATCCCAAACCCGAGCTGATGAGGTTTCAGCAAGGTGGCTGCTTCCTGGCTGATAGATCTGACTGCAGCCTTAGCTACGAGGCGTCGGAGGGTGTTGGCACTGGGCCTGATACCCCTATCCTTCTTCTTTAGAGCACAGAGTGCTGCTCCATGAAAGACAGGCCAGATGTCCTCAGGGATGCCGCCAGCCAAACACATGTTGGAGAATCTGGTAAGTTTCACTAGAAGGTCCTTTGCAGCATCTCCAAGCACCGGGTTCAGCATTTGTTTGATGTGCTGGGGTCTTAGGCCTGTAAAGCCCCCTGCTGAACCTGTTGGGAAAGACATGGCTGCTTTGTACACCTCAGATTCTCGAACAGTCAAGGGTTCTATGCCAGTATGGTGTTCCTGGTTGATACCTGGTTGATGGGGTTCTGGGAGTTCTTCTACTGCCCAAGCCCGGCCCGAGGCCAGGCTCGACTTGTGAGAGCAAGTCCTGGGGATCCCTCCTGCTATCTGGGGCTCTAGGAGGGTGTTCAATAGTGTCATCGCTGGTCATGATTCTGATGGCACCTGTGGTATTGCCCTCTGCTATTTTCCTGGTGATGTGTGCTCTCACTTTGTGGTTCTCAGATGAGCTGTTGGTCGACCTGCGGCTGGTGTTCTTGGCACGAGGGGGGAGGCGGACCAGGTTATCTGCTCTGGGGAATTCATTAATAGCCCTAATTACTGAGGTTGCTAATGACTTGTCTCTCCTGGGCGGTAATGCTAGGCATGCATTCCCAAAAAGTAGGAGATCGTGCCATGCTCCAATGGTTCTAGGAGCATTGATGACCTTTGTCAGCAGACTGGTGAGTTTGGCTGCTGCTTGGTGACAGGCAGCCTTGGGGGATGTGGGGCAAGGTCCTGATGGACATCCATGTCAAGGTCCAAGGTGTATATATATATATATATATATATATATATATATATATATATATATATATATATATATATATATATATATATATATGTCGTACCTAGTAGCCAGAATGCACTTCTCAGCCTACTATGCAAGGCCCGATTTGCCTAATAAGCCAAGTTTTCATGAATTAATTGTTTTTCGACTACCTAACCTACCTAACCTAACCTAACCTAACTTTTTCGGCAACCTAACCTAACCTAACCTATAAAGATAGGTTAGGTTAGGTTAGGTAGGGTTGGTTAGGTTCGGTCATATATCTACGTTAATTTTAACTCCAATAAAAAAAATTGACTTCATACATAATGAAATTGGTAACTTTATCATTTCATAAGAAAAAAAGTAGAGAAAATATATTTATTCAGGAAAACTTGGCTTATTAGGCAAATCGGGCGTTGCATAGTAGGCTGAGAAGTGCGTTCTGGCTACTAGGTACGACATATATATATATATATATATATATATATATATATATATATATATATATATATATATATATATATATATATATATATATTATAGAGTATGAGAACTACATACCACATGATGGCTACTTGAACCAAATCACTACTAACTACCATATGATCGTCTCTAGGACCAAACAACCACTAACTACCACCATCGCACAAGCACTAACAAGCACAACTACCAGCCCCGGACCGCCGCTACCAGCCGGCCAGTGAACAAGTTCATTAACCACATCACGATCCTGTACTAAACAGTCTCCTTAAGATGCTGCTGGTTGTTCGAGCAAGGAGCAATGCTTCTGCTGCCTCCCCCAGGTGAAGGATGCTCCTCCCTCCCCCAGGATGGGTGTAGAGGGCTCCTGCCTCCCCTTGGATGGGTGAAGGATGCTCCTGTCTCCCCCAGGATGGGTGTAGAGGGCTTCTGCCTCCCCCAGGATGGGTGTAGAGGGCTCCTGCCTCCCCCAGGATGGGTGTAGAGGGCTCCTGCCTCCCCCAGGATGGGTGTCGAGGGCTCCTGCCTCCCCCAGGATGGGTGAAGGATGCTCCTACCTCCCCTAGGATGGGTGTAGAGGGCTCCTGCCTCCCCCAGGATGGGTGTAGAGGGCTTCTACTTTCCTTGCTCTGTCGTGTGCTAAACTAATATCATTTATATGTAGAATTGAGAAACTTAAAGGAAATATGAGTTTCAAATTCACACACACACACACACACACACACACACACACACATGTTAGGGGGCCTGACGGCTGAGTGGACAGAGCTCGGGATTCGTAGTCCTAGGGTCCGGAGATCAATCCCCGGTGGAGGCGAAATCAAATGGGCAGTTTCTTTCACCTTGGTGGCCCTATCATACCTATTCCCCACCTAGTAGTTAAATAGGTACCTGGGAGTTAGACAGCTGCTACGGGCTGCTTCCTGTGTGTGTGTGTGTGTGTGTGTGTGTGTGTGTGTGTGTGTGTGTGTGTGTGTGTGTGTGTGTGTGTGTGTGTGTGTGTGTGTGTGGAAAACAAAAAAAGTTGATTGATTGACAGTTGAAATCTCATGATCTCCTTGATAACCCAAGCCAGCTATCTCCTTGATAACCCAAGCCAGCTATCTCCTTGATAACCCAAGCCAGCTATCTCCTTGATAACCCAAGCCAGCTATCTCCTTGATAACCCAAGCCAGCTATCTCCTTGATAACCCAAGCCAGCTATCTCCTTGATAACCCAAGCCAGCTATCTCCTTGATAACCCAAGCCAGCTATCTCCTTGATAACCCAAGCCAGCTATCTCCTTGATAACCCAAGCCAGCTATCTCCTTGATAACCCAAGCCAGCTATCTCCTTGATAACCCAAGCCAGCTATCTCCTTGATAACCCAAGCCAGCTATCTCCTTGATAACCCAAGCCAGCTATCTCCTTGATAACCCAAGCCAGCTATCTCCTTGATAACCCAAGCCAGCTATCTCCTTGATAACCCAAGCCAGCTATCTCCTTGATAACCCAAGCCAGCTATCTCCTTGATAACCCAAGCCAGCTATCTCCTTGATAACCCAAGCCAGCTATCTCATGATAACCCAAGCCTGCTATCCCATAATCGCCATAACTCAAGCCTGCTATCTCATGATCAGTATGATAACCCAAGCCAGCTATCTCCTTGATAACCCAAGCCAGCTATCTCCTTGATAACCCAAGCCAGCTATCTCATGATAACCCAAGCCTGCTATCCCATAATCGCCATAACTCAAGCCTGCTATCTCATGATCAGTATGATAACCCAAGCCAGCTATCTCATGATCCCCATGATAACCCAAGCCAGCTATCCTATGATAACCCAAGCCAGCTATCCTATGATAACCCAAGCCTGCTATCCCATAATCGCCATAACTCAAGCCAGCTATCTCATGATCCCCCATGATAACCCAAGCCAGTTATCTCATGACCCAATTATAATAACCAAAACTACTCTTATATAACAATCTTGTTCCTGAACGAGTCAAACATTCCTGCTAATATATCTTCAAAAATTATTTTTGTAAACCAGAGACATTAATCTCTAAAAAATTGTTCCACCACTTAAAATATGGTTTTATTTCCAGTATTCATTTTCGTGAATGATAATATTCATTAAAATGTATAATAAGATAGTGTTTTATGCTTGCTTTACGTCCGTAAATAAACAAATGAGGGCAAATATTCGTTTTTCCCTTATGGGTAAAGGTTTATGCAGTAGCAAGTGATTGTACGTGAAGGGGAAGTGTGAGTACTTGTGGTCGTAGCAAGCAGGGGGGGGCCCTCTGTTCTTCAGGCTCCCCCAGACATCGAACACGACCACACAAGCTCCCCCAGACATCGAACACGACAACCTGCTGAACACTGTACTATGTACACCAGTCTGCAGTTACCAGACCTTGAATTATCTCCCATGCAGTTATCTCCCATCTCCCATGTAATTATCCCAGCCCCACGTACGGCTGGCCTCCCATATAAGTCAAGAGGGAACTTGAATTAAGCGGAGCAAGTGAGAGAGAGAAAGGTGATGGGGACTCTAGGGGGTCGAAGGGCCTAGAGGATGGGGGGGATAGAGGAAGGGGGATGTGGGAGAGAGAGAGAGGGGGGATAGAGAATAGAATAGGGAGCAAGAAGGAGGGAAAAGCAGGATAGATTGGAAGAGACTAGATGTGGTTCCCAAGGTTCCATCCTGGGACCCTTCTTATTTACATATATAAAATAAATAATAATATAAATATATATATTCTTTCTAGTTCAATAACTTAATTAAAGTTTGTTTTTAGCTTCAGTTTTTCGGACTATTGTAAAGTGAAAAATACCAAATTCTTGTTTAATGTTTTGCTATATGACCAAAATTCCAGTCTATGGTGTTCTGGGAGTTCGTATCGGGGTACGTTTGGCACAGTATCACATAACCCCCCATTTTACTTGACCCCTATCCCGACCCACCCATGTTGGGCACGAACCCACCAGCAATTATTGTGAAACATTTGGTGAAACGAGCCTCTAGCCTCTTACAGACGGACAAGCACAGAAATAATATATATATATATATATATATATATATATATATATATATATATATATATATATATATATATATATGTTTCATTGAATATGACCGCATATTCTGTATTTATTATTTTCTGGTTTAGGGCTTCTATCCCTCTAACTATTTTCTTAGCATCAGGGCTTAATTGGAATAGGAGTTCTCCAAAACTCATTTTCGTACTTTTAAGGTGAAGAAAAGAAGTGATTTACTATAGAGTGTATTACACTTATTTGTATAATTTGCACGACGTTTCGAACCTCCATGGTTCATTCTCAAGTGAACAGATCTTACAATACTAGTTGATTTTATACCCGCATTAGGTCAGGTGATAATACAATGAAGGTGAAAAACATGGGGGGATACATAAGGGATAAACATAGGGGCTGCAGAAGGCTTATTGGCCCATACGAGGCATCTCCTATCTAAACACAAAGATTAATCCAGTGTAATTGGCGATTACACTGGATTAATCTTTGTGTTTAGATAGGAGATGCCTCGTATGGGCCAATACGCCTTCTGCAACCCCTATGTTTATCCCTTATGTATCCCCCCATGTTTTTCACCTTCATTGTATTATCACCTGACCTAATGCGGGTATAAAATCAACTAGTATTGTAAGATCTGTTCACTTGAGAATGAACCATGGAGGTTCGAAACGTCGTGCAAATTATACAAATAAGTGTAATACACTCTATAGTAAATCACTTCTTTTCTTCACCTTAAAAGTACGAAAATGAGTTTTGGAGAACTCCTATTCCAATTAAGCCCTGATGCTAAGAAAATAGTTAGAGGGATAGAAGCCCTAAACCAGAAAATAATAAATACAGAATATGCGGTCATATTCAATGAAACATGTTTGAAAGAAAACCTGCTGCCAGTATACACCAATATATATATATATATATATATATATATATATATATATATATATATATATATATATATATATATATATAAATAATGTACCGTTGGCGAAGGTAATTTGTTCCAGGATCTGATTACTCTGCTGGCAGCAAAACGTATTTATTATATTTTGCTGAAGGTTTCACACACAACTATCATTGTAGACTCGACAGCGAAATTCTCAGCAATTTTTTCACTGAAGCTTGAACCTAATTTCTTCAATATCTTGAAGGTTTAAGTTCCTCGCAGGCATAAGGGGTCAGTTTTACCTTGAAAACAAAATATAACTTGGAAATATACCACATATGTACTTATTAATATGCCAAATATTGACTATTAGTAATATATGTACTGTCTTGTGTTCCAATTGGCATTTTCAATAAGGTTTATTTTTGATTGACGGTTTTTTAAGAAAATAGGCACAAGATGAGAAACTTAAGAAGCCTATTTATCTAAAAGTTTATTTTTGAGTTAATTTAGGCGTCATTAGAACTGTTATCAGATAAAAATTATTATATATACTAAATACAAGTCCCGTAGCGGGTCAAAATTTAACAGTTATTTTTTTTTTACATTTTACTCTCAAAATTCCTTACAATCAAAGCTTGTACGTAGTTAGAACTGTTACCCGCGGCTGACAATCGCTTGGAGCACCTCAAGTAGACGCTAACTACCTCGTCAAGGTCCTCTGCGCTTACCGTGGTCATTGTGGTATCTTTAACAAGTATCTTTCGCTAAATCTCTGCCGATTATATGCAATTACGTCGTTATCTCTACGAAGTGTAGCGACGGTGATAACGCTTTCCATATCCTTGCCTCACGCTGACACTGGCGACGTGACCGTTTGGGCACTTTTTATGTGGTTTGGTGTTTATGATAATAGCGAAACGGTTTATGTGATGTCTTGGAGCATAGCTCACAGGATGGTCCTCAGGTTACGAGCCTCGAACGTTGTCCGCTCGGCCGGTAAGTCCTGTGCTCATCTAGTTGTGCTTGCGGAGGTTGAGCTTTGGCTCTTTGGTCCCGCCTCTCGACCCTCACAGTCAACTGGTGTACAGGTTCCTGAACCATCAGGTTCCTGTGAGTGTGTGTGTCCGAGTGTGTCTCTTGCCAAAACGAATTAAAATGTTTAACAGAACTTTCTCCTGAATAATACAAGACTTGTATGTCAGAAACAATGCCTTAAACCCCAGCCACAGCAAGCAGGTCAAGACCTTCACTACCTCAAGCACACATCACCACGACTCACATTAATATGAAGCTCATAATTTACCTCCATATATACAAAAAGGTTATCATATCACCGTATTTGTCTCTGGGAAAAGACTTGGTGTAATCTTCATCTTCTGTGTGAGAGGTTCAATAAATTTGCCTCGGAAAATATGTAATAATTTATAATTATTATACTTATTAATTGGGTTATCTTGAGATCTTGAGATGATTTTGGGGCTATTTAGTGTCCCCGCGGCCCGGTCCTCGACCAGGCCTCCACCCCCAGGAAGCAGCCTGTGACAGCTGACTAGCACCCAGGTACCTATTTTACTGCTAGGTAACAGGGGCATAGGGTGAAAGAAACTCTGCCCATTGTTTCTCGCCGGCACCTGGGATCGAACTCAGGACCACAGGATCACAAGTCCAGTGTGCTGTCCGCTCGGCCAACCAGCGACTCCTGGAGGCAGTCGCGTGCCAGAACCAACAAGCGCGAGTTAGTGTAAGATATAGCGCGAGTTAGTGTAAGATATAGCGCGAGTTAGTGTAAGATATAGCGCGAGTTAGTGTAAGATATAGCGCGGGTTAGTGTAAGATATAGCGCGAGTTAGTGTAAGATATAGCGCGAGTTAGTGTAAGATATAGCGCGAGTTAGTGTAAGATATAGCGCGGGTTAGTGTAAGATATAGCGCGGGTTAGTGTAAGATATATCCCATGTGGGTCAGTTTTTTGTTTTTTTTTTATTATTTTTTACCACAGACGTGGCCAGACATTTACAATGCTAACCAGCATATATACATTTTCTTCTGTCCTCTATGGACAGGGTTAGAGATGTGTTAAACATATAGTTCAGTGATATATTGAACAATCAACCACAGAAGGTGATCGTAGTGCTTTTAAAATGCTAATTTAACCTACATACACAGTGCATACACATACATAAACACACAGATTAACGTTTGCCCTACATAAACCAACCCGTTCTCACACCTGGCTATTTAAAGCAGCGGCCGTCCTCTCCAGATGCAGTCATCAATTTTAACATACTGCATATTAAACATTGGTTTGTTCTCATATATAAACTTATATTATTATATATTAAAAATCTATGTATAGTTTGGCGTAAGTTAGGTTAGGTGTTTAGGTTCTGTTGGCGATTATTTGTATTTGAAGTTCGTGGGTGAAGCATTTATAGAATTGCGGTTCGAACAGAGGACGTGAGTGAAGCACTTGTTCCGGAAGTGTTCGGACGTCATTAGTCGTGTGTAAACTGGTTTTCATTCATAAACAGGGGGGTTTGCCGGCTGGATTAACGAGCTTAGATCTGTGTGTGCAAGGACGGGCTGCATAAACAGTGTTCGGTGTGTCAGTGTAAGATATCACCCCATGTGATATCTTACATCATGCAAGCAACTCGAGGCTTTCAATTCCTACATAATTATCCATAAAAATTATAATTGATGGATTCTACATAACGTTTTTATCGTGTTTGTTTTCATAACCTGGAATAAACAAAGGACGGAGGCTTCCTGGCGCATGGAACGGAGGCTTCCTGACGCATGGAACGGAGGCTTCCTGGCGCATGGAACGGAGGCTTCCTGACGCATGGAACGGAGGCTTCCTGGCGCATGGAACGGAGGCTTCCTGGTGCATGGGACGGAGGCTTCCTGGCGCATGGGACGGAGGCTTCCTGGCGCATGGGACGGAGGCTTCCTGGCGCATGGGACGGAGGCTTCCTGGCGCATGGGACGGAGGCTTCCTGGCGCATGGAACGGAGGCTTCCTGGCGCATGGGACGGAGGCTTCCTGGCGCATGGGACGGGGGCTTCCTGGCGCATGGGACGGGGGCTTCCTGGCGCATGGAACGGAGGCTTCCTGGCGCATGGAACGGAGGCTTCCTGACGCATGGGACGGGGGCTTCCTGGCGCATGGGACGGGGGCTTCCTGGCGCATGGGACGGAGGCTTCCTGACGCATGGGACGGGGGCTTCCTGGCGCATGGGACGGGGCTTCCTGGCGCATGGGACGGGGGCTTCCTGGCGCATGGGACGGAGGCTTCCTGACGCATGGGACGGGGGCTTCCTGACGCATGGGACGGAGGCTTCCT
Organism: Procambarus clarkii; assembly: GCF_020424385.1. Lineage (NCBI taxonomy): Eukaryota > Metazoa > Arthropoda > Malacostraca > Decapoda > Cambaridae > Procambarus > Procambarus clarkii. The sequence goes on from NC_059647.1 coordinate 1,069,088, forward strand.
GGCGCATGGAACGGAGGCTTCCTGGCGCATGGGACGGGGGCTTCCTGGCGCATGGACGGAGGCTTCCTGACGCATGGGACGGAGGCTTCCTGACGCATGGGACGGAGGCTTCCTGGCGCATGGAACGGAGGCTTCCTGGCGCATGGGACGGAGGCTTCCTGACGCATGGGACGGAGGCTTCCTGACGCATGGGACGGAGGCTTCCTGACGCATGGGACGGAGGCTTCCTGACGCATGGGATGGAGGCTTCCTGACGCATGGGACGGAGGCTTCCTGACGCATGGGACGGAGGCTTCCTGGCGCATGGAACGGAGGCTTCCTGTCGCATAGGACGGTCCAGCCATCGAACAGTTCTGCACCAAATGTGTACCAATAATCGACTTGATAATGGTCCAGGACGGACCGAAACGTCGACTTTTTCCTTCATCTCCCGATATATGTGTTGGTCACCAAATGTGTACCAGTTGTAGCTGCGTTTAGGATACGTGGGACGGAGTTTTGGAACTTTTTTTTCTGGATGAAATGCAGCGCACACATCGCTGTAGTGGGGGCGAGGTCATCGCTTGAGTCGTCCACCTTGGCATCAACTTACCTGTGACCATCCACCGTAGTTACGTTCACTGAAACGGATATTTACGACTAATTGGAACTTATATCCGCTCACTTAACCCTCCTCCTCCTTCGCTAACACCCTCTAAAGACTGTCTGAGCGCCTCTGCCAACTTTCAAGCGAGATGATTCGAAGAGTAAAGAAAAACTTGCCAGATCCGGAACGAGTCTCATCTTAGCGGCATCGCGCTAAGCTCTTAAAGGGCTCATAAAGACCTTCCACTTGGCCACAAGGTGGTACAGTAGCCTTTACCTGAGCTAGGTCTTCCGACCTCTCCAGCTCATCAAACGCCTTTGGATGCAACTTCCTCAAAGACCTGAAAAAAGGGGGAAGATGATGGGCCAAGGCAGAGCGGTTTTTGTCCATGTTTTTCTCGTGGATTGAAGACAGGAACTCTGAGACGGTCCTCGATGAAGACACCCGATGTGCGGGTTTCTAGGTCCGGTGGTGGTCGGCCCATGTGGTCTTTGCCTTGGCTAATGTTTCTGTGTTTTATACTGCTGTTGCCTCGTCTGTAACCTGCTGTTGCCTCGTCTGTAACTTGCTGTTGCCTCGTCTGTAACCTGCTGTTGCCTCGTCTGTAACCTGCTGTTGCCTCGTCTGTAACCTGCTGTTGCCTCGTCTGTAACTTGCTGTTGCCTCGTCTGTAACCTGCTGTTGCCTCGTCTGTAACTTGCTGTTGCCTCGTCTGTAACCTGCTGTTGCCTCGTCTGTAACTTGCTGTTGCCTCGTCTGTAACCTGCTGTTGCCTCGTCTGTAACCTGCTGTTGCCTCGTCTGTAACCTGCTGTTGCCTCGTCTGTAACCTGTTGTGTGTAAGGTGTTGCTACGTGTGTTGCTGCTGTGTGTAAGGTGTTGCTGGTGTTGCTGCTGTGTGTAAGGTGTTGCCGGTGTTCCTTAATACGTCTCAAGCTCCTACTGTTTTTCAGCTGTATTTCTCTGTAAGGGAATTGTATGTCTCTGAATATTGTATTTATCTGTCAGTGTATTCCACTTGTGTCTCCTTTCATCTCTGTTATTATGCTGTCTCTCAGCATAGTCTGTCAGGATGTTTCTGTATGCTGTCTATCAGAATGTTTAAAAACATGATCACTACATACAAAATTCTCAGGGGAAATTGATGGAACAGATAAAGACAGACTACCTAGCACGGGTGGGAGTCGAACAAAGGTAGAAACTGAGTACCCAAATGAGCCACAGGGACATTAGAATCAAGGGGTCGTGAAAGCAGACTCAACCCCACAGTTTTAAACGTACATGTGATAGAGCCCAATAGGTTCAGTAACCTGTTGATAGTTGAGAGGCAGGAGGTAGAAGCCATAACTTAACCCCCCCCCCCCTTTACACACAATTAAGTTAGTGGTTAAAGAGGTTGCAATCGTGTCTAGGAGACTTGAGCACCTCGGTTCGATCCCCCTTTCACTTGTAGAGGCATTTCATGCACAAGGAAAATGTTTCCTGCAATGTATATCTAGTCGACTAAGGCAGGCGTCTGGGATCATCCCCGGACGTAAGTTCGAACCCTTATCACGGCCCTTGTGGATTTGTTCATTGCAATGTGGCTCTTTGTGCAACACTTTGTCTTGAGATCAAAATAGAAAAGGAATTGTGGTGGAGAATGTTGGAATGAGAGAGAGTTTGAGAGAGAGAGAGGGGGAGAGAGGGAGAGAGAGAGACAGAGAGGGAGAGAGAGAGACAGAGAGAGAGAGAGACAGAGAGAGAGAGAGAGAGAGAGAGAGAGAGAGAGAGAGAGAGAGAGAGAGAGAGAGAGAGAGAGAGAGAGAGAGAGAGAGAGAGAGAGAGGGAGAGAGAGGAGAGAGAGAGAGAGAGAGAGAGAGAGAGGAGGGAGAGAGAGAGACAGACAGACAGACAGACAGACAGACAGACAGACAGACAGACAGACAGACAGACAGACAGACAGACAGACAGACAGAGACAGACAGACAGACAGACAGAGTTTGAGAGAGAGAGAGTGAGAGAGAGAGAGAGAGAGAGAGAGAGAGAGAGAGAGAGAGACAGACAGACAGAGTTTGAGAGAGAGAGAGAGAGACAGACAGAGTTTGAGAGAGACAGACAGACAGACAGACAGACAGACAGACAGATAGACAGAGTTTGAGAGAGAGAGAGAGACAGACAGACAGACAGACAGACAGACAGACAGACAGACAGACAGACAGACAGACAGACAGAGTTTGAGAGAGAGAGAGAGACAGACAGAGTTTGAGAGAGAGAGAGAGAGAGAGAGAGAGAGAGAGAGAGAGAGAGAGAGAGAGAGAGAGAGAGAGACAGACAGACAGACAGACAGACAGACAGACAGACAGACAGACAGACAGACAGAGACAGAGAGACAGGGAGACAGAGAGAGAGATGGGGATAGATGGAACACATGCATAAGAGGGAGAAAGAGAGAATAAGAGGCCGTGTGTGAGAGTGAGACGAAGAGCATAAGAGAGCAGAGCAAGAGTGCGAGAGTATAAGAGCAAGAGTGCGAGAGTGCAAGAGCAAGAGTGCATGTGTGTGAAAGTTGTGCAACCTTCTACGTGCCTAAACTGGAGCAGACAATGCCACGACCCCTCCCACCTAGCATGGGAGGGTGTGCTGTATGTTTACTATCACACATGGGACACGTGGGAGAGATGGGAGAAGGGGGGATGGGAGAGAGAGAGAAGGGAGGATGAGGGATGGGAAAGGGAAGGGGAGGGAGTAAGAGCCTCAATGAACGAAAGTCATTCATGCATACAAGTGTCCCTAAGAACACCTGTTGGTCTCAAAATAACACTTGTAGGTGCCAAAACGACAATTATAGGTCCCAAAACGACAATTATAGGTCCCAAAACGACAATTATAGGTCCCAAAATGACAATTATAGGCCCCAAAGCGACACTTATAGGTCCCAAAATGACAATTATAGGTCCCAAAACAACAATTATAGGTCCCAAAACGACAATTATAGGCCCCAAAGCGACACTTATAGGTCCCAAAATGACAATTATAGGTCCCAAAATGACAATTATAGGTCCCAAAATGACAATTATAGGCCCCAAAGCGACACTTATAGGTCCCAAAATGACAATTATAGGTCCCAAAACGACAATTATAGGTCCCAAAACGACAATTATTGGTCCCAAAACGACAATTATAGGTCCCAAAACGACAATTATAGGTCCCAAAATGACAATTATAGGTCCCAAAACGACAATTATAGGTCCCAAAATGATAATTATAGGCCCCAAAACGACAATTATAGGTCCCAAAACGACAATTATAGGTCCCAAAACGACAATTATAGGTCCCAAAATGACAATTATAGGTCCCAAAACGACAGTTATAGGTCCCAAAACGACAATTATAGGTCCCAAAATGACAATTATAGGCCCCAAAGCGACACTTATAGGTCCCAAAATGACAATTATAGGTCCCAAAACGACAATTATAGGTCCCAAAATGACAATTATAGGCCCCAAAACGACACTTATAGGTCCCAAAATGACAATTATAGGTCCCAAAACGACAATTATAGGTCCCAAAACGACAATTATAGTCCCCAAAACGACACTTGTAGCCCCAAAACGACACTTATAGTCCCCAAAACGACACCCATAGTCCCCAAGGGACAAAATATAATGTGCTATAAATCATAGCTGCTCGCCAAAAGTCACGTTTTCTATGCGTGGGCCGTCGATTAGGTTCGGTTAGGTTCGGGCAACTTGGTACAGCGTTTTTGTGACGTTGTGACAACTTGAGAGAACGGGGTGAAAGAACGTGAATCAGAGTTCTCTAGAGAGTTCCCTAGAGAGTTCCCTAGAGAGTTCTCTAGAGAGTTCCCTAGAGAGCTTTCTTGAGAGTTCTCACTGCTCACAATGTTTACTAAATGTAGACTAAGGCGCCATGATCGAGCAAAGATGAAGCGTTTTCGTAACTGGATACGTGATTGATGAATCCGGATTCGTCCATTGGCTTAGGTATGGGAGACCTGGATAGCCAATCAGGCGTCATATCCCCGATGATAGATAAACAAATCCCCCCCCCCAGGGTTGTGTATACAACTATCTCATAGACAATAGACAATAGAACACTCAACTATTGGCCAATCAGACGCGAGGATACGGCTTCATGACGTCATGGGGATGTCTCTGATAGGCTCAAACAGGATGACATGTAATGGTCATTAGAATGATGACGTCTCAGACTCATCAACATCATCTTGCCTACTCATACAACTACTCATTCCCACGTGTATAATCTTATCCTCATTATATTAAGATATCATAACATATCTCTGAAGTATTATGAAGATATCATAATACATCTCTGATGTTTCTTAATGTTTGACTGCTAGAGAGGGATGCATGGTGCTACGAGTGAATGAGGTGTCATTGCACAACACCTACACCCTAAATACAACACCCATCTACACCACCCACAAGCATCAGTCCTGCCTGTGTTGTGTAGGTGGGGCAGGTGTAGCTAGAGGTAGTGTAGATGGGGTAGGTGTAGCAAGGAGTAATGTAGGTGGGGCAGGTGTAGCTAGAGGTAGTGTAGGTGGGGCAGGTGTAGCAAGGAGTAATGTAGGTGGGGCAGGTGTAGCTAGAGGTAGTGTAGATGGGGTAGGTGTAGCAAGGAGTAATGTAGGTGGGGCAGGTGTAGCTAGAGGTAGTGTAGGTGGGGCAGGTGTAGCAAGGAGTAATGTAGGTGGGGCAGGTGTAGCTAGAGGTAGTGTAGATGGGGTAGGTGTAGCTAGAGGTAGTGTAAATGGGGCAGGTGTAGCAAGGAGTAGTGTAGGTGGGGCAGGTGTAGCTAGAGGTAGTGTAAATGGGGCAGGTGTAGCAAGGAGTAGTGTAGGTGGGACAGGTGTAGCTAGAGGTAGTGTAGATGGGGCAGGTGTAGCAAGGAGTAATGTAGGAGGGGCAGGTGTAGCTAGAGGTAGTGTAGGTGAGGTAGGTGTAGCCAGGAGTAGTGTAGGTGGAGAGGGTGTACTTGAAGCAGGTGACCACAGTGGCCTTGCTCTGGATCTTAGGAGAATGTACAAGTTGACCACAGTGGAAGTCAACCACCTTCCCCCACAAGTCCAAGACACTAGAGTCATCAGTAACCACCTTCCCCCACAAGTCCAAGACACTAGAGTCATCAGTAACCAGATGAATAACTAATTTCCCTTGAGTTGATAAGTTGATCCTCGTCCGTAATCAACACAAACCCCGCCGGGGCCCAACTGATATCCTTTCAGATGACAGCTTGAAAATAGGAACACAAGGGAGAATACATTTAAGAGGATAACACAATTAGGATGACTGGGATAACTACTAATGAACCAGTCGCACCTAGATATACTGCCTCAACAGATTTATGTTAATTCTCAACCTGTGCAGCTCCAAATGACCACAAACAGATCAACTGGGATAACTCCAGAGTAACGAACATTAAAATAGCAATGCCTCTAGTTACCGGATGACAGTGTTACGCCACCAGCCTCAGCTTCTGGGAAGGGTAAAGCATGCCTTCTTGTTGTATAAGCTCCTCATGCTAGGGACTTCCTATTGGCTGTCCTTAATTCATCCTCATTGAGCACCCACTTGTACCATCGAGACCTATGTATTGGTATTGCCCTCATTTACTGGACACCGGTGTGTCTGCTGCTCTGCGTCAGCAGACCAACACGGCAGCCATTATCCCATCTGTCGTAAGTCCGAAGGACAGATTAGTAGACGTGAAGCAGTCAGAGACATCATCAAGAGACTTTTGGCTACAGCTAAGTGTCCAGCAGAAAGAGAACCTCAGATATGCAGACCTGACAGCAGTCATCCATGTAGGGATGTAAACACGTTGTGTGGGACTACGTGTGAGCATCTACATCGACTGATGTCTATCTACAGTTGAAGTTGGAGGGACTGCCACTTTCAGGGAAACCCAGAGAGCTAGTAGGTACATGGGATCCTTGAACATTATTACAATACAATACAATACAATACAATTTTATTTAGGTAAGGTACATACATACAATAAATATTTACAAGGATTGTTTGACTTATAGGTAGAGCTAGTACATACAATGCCTAAAGCCACTATTACGCAAAGCGTTTCGGGCATCGTTCGGGTTCGTGTTCAATGGGTTCTGAGACCCTAGGGCGCCTGGGTGGACTCAGGTTCCTGAAGAAGGTAGGTGAAGAACTCCTTACGCAAACCAGAGACCCAAAAGCGGTTAGTTTCCCGTTCCGGGGACTCATTGTCGCATTCCAGAGAGGAAATACCTAATGCCCTGGAAACACAAACCGAAACTGTCTCTATTTTCCGCTTGTAACAACTTGTAATAAAGTTGTTACATCTTGGCTTAATGTGTTTATGACGCATTGGAACGTTGATACAACTTGATATATTGGTTGTTATAACTGGTTAGGTGGTGTTAAAACTTGTTCGAACGTTGTACCAACGTCGTAGTTTCGGTGTGTGTTTGGAGGGTGTATCTTGGGCACTCAGCTCGCATCCACAGAACTTGATGAAAGTTTCAAACAGTGATCACCATATACGTGTGTATTTTGTAAACTATAACACTATTTGCAAATTGTGAATTCTGTAAATTGTAACATAATTTACAGAATCTGTACATATGAATTTATAACGTCTTTGTTGACCAGACCACACACACTAGAAGGTGTGGTCTCATCGACTTGAGAATGGTCCAGGACGGACCGAAACGTCGTCGTCCCTTCACCTTCTAGTGTGTGGTCTGGTCAACATACTTCAGCCACGTTATTGTGACTCATCGCCTGCTTATAATGTCCTTACTGAAATTAAACAGTCTCCCCTTCTGTATATAGTTCACGATGGAAGTTCGAGAGGTTAGATGTTCAACTGTTTCTTTGTGTTTGAACGGCGTGTTCGACTCTGTGGTACACCGCGAGCTAATGTTCGGACGGCCACATTCCGAACACCGCAGAACCGGATGCCCCAAGAAACATCCCCCCACCCACCCTCGGGCTGTTGAAGGAGGAGGGGTAAGGGACGAGGCTTGGTTCTATCCGTCTGCACGGGTCCTCCTTTTAACAGTCCTTTCGGGCCAGATTCACGAAGCAGTTACGCAAACACTTACGAACCTGTCCATATTTTCTCAATCTTTGGCGGCTTTGTTTACAATTATTGAACAGTTAATGAGCTCCGAAGCACCAGGAGGCTGTTTATAACAATAACAACAGTTGATTGGGAAGGTTTAATGCTTGTAAAATGCTTAATAAATGTAACCAAAGCCGTCAAAGATTGAGGAAAGATGTACACGTTCGTAAGTACTTGCGTAACTGTTTCGTGAATCTGGCACAAAGGCGATAGTTATTGTTCTATCAATTGATACGTCCATAACAAACTGTACCGACCCCCCACAACTCCAATAACAACAAATTCATTACTAGTCACCCTTATTGCTAACAACAGTAACGTTACCAACCACAACTGTGGTTGGTACAACTGTGGTTGATACAACTGTGGTTGATACAACTCTGGGTTGGTACAACTGTGGTTGGTACAACTGTGGTTGATGCAACTGTGGGTTGGTACAACTGTGGTTGGTACAACTGTGGTTGATACAACTGTGGGTTGGTACAACTGTGGTTTATACAACTGTGGTTGATACAACTGTGGGTTGGTACAACTGTGGTTGGTACAACTGTGGTTGATGCAACTGTGGGTTGGTACAACTGTGGTTGGTACAACTGTGGTTGATACAACTGTGGGTTGGTACAACTGTGGTTGGTACAACTGTGGTTGATACAACTGTGGTTGATACAACTGTGGTTGGTACAACTGTGGTTGATACAACTGTGGTTGGTACAACTGTGGTTGGTACAAGTGTGGTTGATACAACTGTGGTTGGTACAACTGTGGTTGGTACAACTGTGGTTGGTACAACTGTGGTTGATACAACTGTGGTTGATACAACTGTGGTTGATACAACTGTGGTTGGTACAACTGTGGTTGGTACAAGTGTGGTTGATACAACTGTGGTTGATACAACTGTGGTTGGTACAACTGTGGTTGGTACAAGTGTGGTTGATACAACTCTGGTTGATACAACTGTGGTTGATACAACTGTGGTTGATACAACTGTGGGTTGGTACAACTGTGGTTGATACAACTGTGGTTGATACAACTGTGGTTGATACAACTGTGGTTGGTACAAGTGTGGTTGATACAACTGTGGTTGGTACAACTGTGGTTGGTACAACTGTGGTTGATACAACTCTGGTGGATACAACTGTGGTTGGTACAAGTGTGGTTGATACAACTGTGGTTGGTACAAGTGTGGTTGATACAACTGTGGTTGGTACAAGTGTGGTTGATACAACTGTGGTTGGTACAACTGTGGTTGGTACAACTGTGGTTGATACAACTCTGGTTGGTACAACTGTGGTTGGTACAAGTGTGGTTGATACAACTGTGGTTGATACAACTGTGGTTGGTACAAGTGTGGTTGATACAACTGTGGTTGGTACAACTGTGGTTGGTACAACTGTGGTTGATACAACTCTGGTTGATACAACTGTGGTTGATACAACTGTGGTTGGTAACTAATCAGCATTAGCAACCACAGGTGCAGTATTAACCTTAACTGCATTGCCACCTGCAGCCAGGGGCCCCCAGACCTTGCCTCAATACATAATTAGGATCCTTAAGAATAATTCAGGTAAGGTAATCTCGGAGAGGCTACATGCTGGGGTGATATTGAGAGCAGCCAGGTGAGGGGCTCCACAGGTGAGACTTATTAGGATTTGTTGACATTTTTTCCGTCATGATTTTCCTGGTTCCAGCAGGAAAATCTGTTCCAACGTTGTAGGTGTAAATTGAATCATCGTTGATTCTTCGTTGTTTTAACCCGTTGGTTTACTATCGTATCTACGTTAACGAGTCCACACACACTAGAAAATGAAGGGACGACGACGTTTCGGTCCGTCCTGGACCATTCTCAAGTCGATTGTGGACTTGAGAATGGTTCATGACGGACCGAAACGTCGTCAAACCTTCATTTTCTAGTGTGTGGTTTGGTCAACATACTTAAGCCACGTTATTGTGACTCCTCGTTTGCATATCTACGTTAAGTTAGCGTTATTTGACACCCTACGGGACGTTAGTTTAGTTTATTTATTATGCACCCTATACCCATCTTGTGGGCGGTAGTGGAAAGGGTTACAGAGGCACATAATGGGCTCAGGGACTGAACCCCACAATTCATTTAGCTAAGCAAGTTACAATCTGGATGAGCTAGTTACAACATTCAGTATAAGTCGTCACATCAACAATGGGTTCGAGATTGACCACAAGTTAAGGTTCTAAATTAAGCAACTGACATATGTGGAGAGCTAGTCTCACAATTGATATGTTTGTCCTGCACACCGCCCCCCATCCAGTGGGCAGCGGTGGATAGGTTACAATCACTTAGTTACTACCTACAGTTAGCAAACTGGGGATATTTGGCTAAAATTTCTGGTAGCAGATCATTTTGAATGAAATATTGACACATCGCTGGAACATTGGTTATAGAATTGTCTCTTGAATTCACATATCTTTTCGCACTCCATCACATAGTGACGGAGGGTGTGCGAATAATTTTGTTGACACAGTTTACATTTGGTCAGGTCTAGATCAGCAGATAATGAGAATTCCCAGAGATACTTGTAACCGAGTCTAAGCCGAGCAGTAGTAACATCTAGAAGTCTGCTGATTTTATTGGATGATCCATAGATGTGTGGCTCCTCTTGCATGATAGTATGATGATAGATGGAATTACTGGCGTCGATTTCACTTTGCCTCAGATCTACAAGATCTTGTTGAAGTTCCCGGTGTACTGCTGCTCTCAGATCTACGGAACGATGACCTTACTAAGAGTTAGTGCGTAGTAGTGTGACCTTAGACCCTCCCCTCCCCCTCTCCCCTGACCGTCTACAGAATAGTTAAGGAAGCAGCCGACCCATTTACAGCTCTAGTTGGTGTAGACACCTTCCACCTGTGTCAATCTGACCTTGCATGTTCTTCCTCTCTTGTCTGGTCTCAGTATTTTATTTTAATTATTGATATACAAAAGTTCTTACATTCTTGTACAGTCATTAGTACACGTAGCGTTTCGGGCAAGTCCTTAATCCTGATTTTTCCCCGGAATACGACCCGCCAAATCGTTTAACAGGGGCCAGATTCACGAAGCAGTTACGCAAGCACTTACGAACCTGTACATCTTTTCTCAATCTTTGTCGGCTTTGTTTACAATTATTAAACAGTTAATGAACTCCGAAGCACCAGGAGACTGTTTATAACAATAACAACAGTTGATTGCCAAGTTTTCATGCTTGTAAACTGTTCAATAAATGTAACCAAAGCCGTCAAAGATTGAGAAAAGATGTACACGATCGTAAGTACTTGCGTAACTTTTTCGTGAATCTGGCCCCAGGTACCCATTTTATTGTTGGGTTAAACAGAAGCTACAGTTAAGGATTGGCGCCCAGTCAATCCTCCCCAGCCAGGATTCGAACCCAGGCCGAAGCGCTCGCGGAACGTCAGGCGAGTGTCTTACCACAACGCCACGGGGTGCTGGCGTCTTACTACAGAATAGAAACTTGAGAAAATACAGAGAAGGGTTGACAAGACTGAGTCCTTGTATGAAAGATCTTTTCTACGAAGACAACTCTAGAAATCTTGATGATTTAAAAGGGGAAAAGCGCCAAGCCATTACGACTATATAGCACTTGGAAGGGGTCAGGATAAGGCTTTGGGATGGGACGGAGAGAAGGAATGGTGCTTAACCACTTGGAAGATCGGGGGATTGAACCCCGACCTGCATGAAACGAAACCGTCTCTCTACCGTCTTTAGAGGTATAGACTTGCACTTGTTGGAGAGAGACGCTGATCCAAGAAGAAGGGTCGAAAATTTCATGGTGATTCAGGACATAAAAGTGGATAATGACTACACACAGAAATCACAATAGTGTGATGCATCAAATGAACAAATCCACAAGGGCCGTGACGAGGATTCGAACCTGCGTCCGGGAGCATCCCAGACACTGTCGTAGCTCAGTCGATTAAGGCAGCGTCTGGGATGCTCCCGGACGCAGGTTCGAATCCTCGTCACGGCCCTTGTGGATTTGTTCAGTGGATAATAATGACCAAACTACAACTCAGAAGATAGTGAAGCACCGTCACTATCACGCTATCATTAGCACAGGATAGCAAATGCGTTTCAAAAAGTTCATACTCACTGATGAGCATAATTTATAATAAATATAGTTTAGTCCTAATGAAAAACTTATAAGAAAAACTTATAAGTCCTAATGAAAAACTTATAAGAAAAACTTATAAGTCCTAATGAAAAACTTATAAGAAAAACTTATAAGTCCTAATGAAAAACTTATAAGAAAAACTTATAAGTCCTAATGAAAAACTTATAAGAAAAACTTATAAGTCCTAATGAAAAACTTATTCATTGTGTCAGGGGACAGGCAGCCAGAGTGTATCTTGAGATGATTTCGGGGCTTTTTAGTGTCCCTGCGGCCCGGTCCTCGACCAGGCCTCCACCCCCAGGAAGCAGCCCGTGACAGCTGACTAACACCCAGGTACCTATTTTACTGCTAGGTAACAGGGGCATAGGGTGAAAGAAACTCTGCCCATTGTTTCTCGCCGGCGCCTGGGATCGACCCCAGGACCACAGGATCACAGGTCCAGCGTCCTGTCCGCTCGGCCGACCGGTATTCATACACGTTAGGCTTATATCGAGGTATACTGCCCCCCCCCCCTCTAGGTTGAATTAGTGATTGTTGTTGTTGATTGTTAGTGCAATTAGTGATTGCACCCCCCCCCCCAGGATGCAACTCCACAATAAGCTGACTAGCTCCTGACTACCTGGGTAAACAGATGCATTAGGTGAAATGTGCCCAACCATTTCTGTCCCGCCCGGGATTCGAACCCGGGATTGTCCACTGTGTGTCGAGGACGAACCCGGAACCCGTTATCTGCCAGGCTGAGATAACACAGCCTCCTCCCTCTCGCATCAGGACGCAGTTAGGGCGCCTGACAGCTGAGTGAACAGCGCTTCGGATTCGTGCTCCTGAGAACCCGGGTTCGATCCCCGGTGGAGGTGGAAACAAATGGCAGAGTTTCTTTCACCCTGATGCCCCCTGTTACCTAGTAGTAAATAGGTACCTGGGAGTTAGACAGCTGCTACGGGCTGCTTCCTGGGGGTGTGTAACAAAAAGGAGGCCTGGTCGAGGACCGGGCCGCGGGGACGCTAAGCCCCGACATCATCTCAAGATAACCTCAAGATAGCATCTAATTAACTGGTCTCGTACACCTGTCTTAACAGGTGTCGTCATTAACTACCTGCTAATAATTGTAGCACAATTATCAATATAGCACAACACCTGCTTTATGACTGTGTAACATGTGTGGAGGGTCTTTAATAAAATAACACATGTTTTTTTTATTTTTTTTTGAGATATATACAAGAGTTGTTACATTCTTGTAGAGCCACTAGTACGCGTAGCGTTTCGGGCAAGTCCTTAATCCTATGGTCCCTGGAATACGATCCCCTGCCGCGAAGAATCGTTTTTTCATCCAAGTACACATTTTACTGTTGCGTTAAACAGAGGCTACAGTTAAGGAATTGCGCCCAGTAAATCCTCCCCGGCCAGGATACGAACCCATGACATAGCGCTCGCGGAACGCCAGGCGAGTGTCTTACCACTACACCACGGAGACTGCTAAATGTTCTGTCTAAATGTCTAAATGTCTATGTCTAAATAAAATGTCTAAATGTCTGTTCTGTCTAAATGTCTAAATGTTCTGGTTTGTTCTTGTTAATGTTATTTATAATGTTCTTCCCGCTGTTCTTTTGTTTCTCCTTGTAGATCTTGATAGTTGTCTAACATATGAGGAAAGGAAACTGTTCAAGGGCTTATGAGCCATAAGAGGTAGCTCCTAATTATATCCACTCAAACTTATTCTCATATGTCTAACCTACGCTTGAAACCATTCCTCCCATGTCTGGTTGACTCAAATATTCACAATAAATTAGTATGTCACAAATGCACTTATTAATAAGCCAATATTGACTATAAGCAAATGCGAGAACGGGTTGGTCTATCACGTCACTAGGTAATTCACTCCATAAATCATCAACCCTGTTTCAGAGTAGTTGATGTGGAATAGCAGCTTTCAGCTCACAGTTCCACCAGTAACATCAATGTTGACCAGACCACACACTAGAATATGATGGGACGACGACGTTTCGGTCCGTCTTGGACCATTCTCAAGTCGATTGTGATGGGCTCAATCGACTTGAGAATGGTCCAGGACGGACCGAAACGTTGTCGTCTCAAGTCGATTGTGATTGGCTCAATCGACTTGAGAATGGTCCAGGACGGACCAAAACGTCGTCGTCTCAAGTCGATTGTGATCGGCTCAATCGACTTGAGAATGGTCCAGGACGGACCGAAACGTCGTCGTCTCTTCACCTTCTAGTGTGTGATCTGGTCAACATACTTCAGCCACGTTATTGTGACTCATTGTCAGCAACATCAATGCCAGTCCCAATGAGCTCTGGTTTTGTTTACAACTTGTTCGAGAGAGAGAGTGTGGGGGTGGGTCGGTGTGTCCAGACCCTGGTCACTCGTATACGTGGGCGGGGGGTAGGAAAAGGTACAGCAGCCTTGTACTCTGTGGATCGTGCAGTTTCTGGTCCACTTTCGTTAATGGCCAAGGTGTTGGTGATGGTACGAGCTGCGCAACACTCTGTGTTTGTTGTCTCTGTGTCTCTGTCTCTCTCTGTGTATCTCTGGACACACCGACCCACCCCCACACACTCTCTCTCTCTCGCGAACAAGTTGTAAACAAAACCAAAGCTCATTGGGACTCTCTCTCTGTCTCTCTCTCTGTCTCTCTCTCTCTCTCTCTCTCTCTCTCTCTGTCTCTCTCTGTCTCTCTCTCTCTCTCTCTCTCTCTCTCTCTCTCTCTCTCTCTCTCTCTCTCTCTCTCTCTCTCTCTCTCTCTCTCTCTCTCTCTCTCTCTCTCTCTCTCTCTCTCTCTCTCTCTCTCTCTCTCTCTCTCTCTCTCTCTCTCTCTCTCTCTCTCTCTCTCTCTCTCTCTCTCTCTCTCTCTCTCTCTCTCTCTCTCTCTCTCTCTCTCTCTCTCTCTCTCTCTCTCTCTCTCTCTCTCTCTCTCTCTCTCTCTCTCTCTCTCTCTCTCTCTCTCTCTCTCTCTCTCTCTCTCTCTCTCTCTCTCTCTCTCTCTCTCTCTCTCTCTCTCTCTCTCTCTCTCTCTCTCTCTCTCTCTCTCTCTCTCTCTCTCTCTCTCTCTCTCTCTCTCTCTCTCTCTCTCTCTCTCTCTCTCTCTCTCTCTCTCTCTCTATCTCTCTCTCTCTATCTCTCTCTCTCTATCTCTATCTCTCTCTCTCTCTCTCTCTCTCTCTCTCTCTCTCTCTCTCTCTCTCTCTATCTCTCTCTCTCTCTCTCTCTCTCTCTCTCTCTCTATCTCTCTCTCTCTCTCTCTCTCTCTCTCTCTCTCTCTCTCTCTCTCTCTCTCTCTCTCTCTCTATCTCTCTCTCTCTCTCTCTCTCTCTCTCTCTCTCTCTCTCTCTCTCTCTCTCTCTCTCTATCTCTCTCTCTCTCTCTCTCTCTCTCTCTCTCTCTCTCTATCTCTCTCTCTCTATCTCTATCTCTCTCTCTCTCTCTCTCTCTCTCTCTCTCTCTCTCTCTCTCTCTCTCTCTATCTCTCTCTCTCTCTCTCTCTCTCTCTCTCTCTCTCTCTCTCTCTCTCTCTCTCTCTCTCTCTCTCTCTCTCTCTCTCTCTCTCTCTCTCTCTATCTCTCTCTATCTCTATCTCTATCTCTCTCTCTCTCTCTCTCTCTCTCTCTCTCTCTCTCTCTCTCTATCTCTCTCTCTCTATCTCTCTCTCTCTATCTCTCTCTCTCTATCTCTCTCTCTCTCTCTATCTCTCTCTCTCTATCTCTCTCTCTCTATCTCTCTCTCTCTCTCTCTCTCTCTCTCTCTCTCTCTCTCTCTCAATGTCTCTCTCTCTCTCTCTCTCTCTCTCTCTCTCTCTCTCTCTCTCTCTCTCTCTCTCTCTCTCTCTCTCTCTCTCTCTCTCTCTCTCTCTCACGGCCGATATTCCCACAAAACCACGTCCGGTTTCTTAGCTTCCTCTCAGTGGTTTTAAAGGTTTTCCGGTGACCACAAAATTCCTGTTCCGTCCAGAGTCGTTCTCTACAATTCAATGCCGTTCTAATCCATCCAGTGGCGTTCAGTACCATCCATAGTCGTGGCTTAAACCTGCACCTCCCAGTGACGTCTGATACTATCCAGGGGCCAGATTCACGAATCCACTTACGAACCTGTCCATCTTTTCTTAATCTTTGACGGCTTTGTTTACAATCATTAAACAATTAATGAGCTCCGAAGCACCAGGAGGCTGTTTATAACAATAACAACAGTTGATTGGGGAGTTTTCAAGCTTGTAAACTGTTTAATAAATGTAACCAAAGCCGACAAAGATTGAGGAAAGATGTACACGTTCGTCCGTTCCACCCACCCGCGCACTGCATGGGTGTTGGGTGCATAATAAGGTAGTCAAAATTCTATGCAACTAGCTCACCTCAAATGCAAATTACTTAGCAAGAGAATGTTGTGATCCGGGTTCTTGAGCCCATTGTGCTATATAAGACTGTTGATATATGTGCTAAACTGTGCAATTAGCTTTTAAATGACAGACTTGAGCTAGATGAGTATACTGGATTCAGTTCTTGTCTCTATCATGTGCCTTGGTAACTTTTTTTTTCATTTATATATATACAAGAGTTCTTACATTCTTGTACGAAAAGTCTATTCCATACACCCGCCAAACCCCCAGCTGTTTATGAATGAAAAACGGTTTACACACGACTCACAACTGCTGACGTTCGAACATATCCGGAACAAGTGCTTCACTGACGACTTGTGTTCGAACCACAACGATGTAAACAGCCCGTCCTCCAAACAAAGACCCAAAAGTGATTCCATCCACCCGCCAAACCAGCTGTTTATGAATGAAAAACGGTTTACACACGACTCACAACTGCTGACATTCGAGCATATCCGGAACAAGTGCTTCACTGACGAATTTTGTTCGAATCACAACGCTATAAATGCTTCACCCACGTACTACAAATACAAATATTCGCCAACAGAACCTAAACACCTAACCTATGCCTATATATGCACAATATGCTAATATATAACAATATTTATTTATATTTGAGAAAAATTATGTTTTGAATGAAGAGAATGTTAAAATTGATGAATGCGTCTTTGGGGGTCGACCGCTGGATAGAATGGACTTGATCTGAGGACGGGTTAGATGAGGACGGACTGGTTGATACCTGGTTGATGGGGTTCTGAGAGTTCTTCTACTCCCCAAGCCCGGCCCGAGGCCAGGCTTGACTTGTAAGAGTTTAGTCCACCAAGCTTCAATCACAGAAATACTGCTCGGTACTGGGCCTCAAGGCTTCAACAGATTACTTGCTATCCCACAACAGTGCATATATATATATATATATATATATATATATATATATATATATATATATATATATATATATATATATATATATATATATATATATATATATATATATATGGTTACAAGATATACATGGGTTGATACAAAAATAATAATGCAAAAAGGTGCTTAAAGGTTATGGATCTCTTGAAGAACACAACAATGGGAAACATTGATGAATGTCACAGACGGGTTCGATCATTGTTGCAAGTCAAACACTTCTTCGAATTCCTCTGAAGTTGGACTAGTGCCCAAGACGCAACAGGCATTTCCTCTCTGAATCGCAACACTGAGGCGCTGGAACAAGAAACTTTTTGCTCTCTGGTCTTTTGTAGCGCTGATCAATTTGTCCCCCAATTCCTTCAGGAACTTCAATGCACATTTTCCCCACGAACCGAGGGTCTCCGAGCCGATCGGAACAAAGCTGTAGCAGTGTGCTAGACCTCTGTATTTAATAATTTTCTGCGATTCCCTGAAAGAAGCAGCACCACCGCTTTCACGTGTGCTGTAGTGGAGGTAGGTACTGGCCAGTGTGGCAGCGCACGTGTAGTCCCATACCACTTGCTTACCATCCTTCCAAGGTATATATATATATATATATATATATATATACATGCCGGCAAAGACTGCTAGTAACGAGACTACTAACACATGCTGGGCCAAGTTTTGCCCTACTGGAAGACCGAGAGTGAAGTATTCCATCTCTTGAACCGAATTGCTTCTCCCGACGCAGTTTCTACTCAATCTTGACCCCCTTTCTACAACACAATTTCCAAATCTTTTACTCGTGACGTCCCACGAGTCTGAGCCAGGGATCTTGTGTGACCCGGACCCCAGGGACAGAAGAATAGACGAAACTATTCTCAAGAAAACGCGACAAAACCCGCGTCTTCGCGAGTCCGGACAAAGCAGCCAAACTTACGACCGTTAAACACTATTTTATTGCAGATTTCATGTCTGATTAACTCTAATATAAGACTAAGACAACGGTATACGTCTCTGTACTTCAAAATCTACTGCGATAGATCAACTTGAAAATTGCATTGTGTAGCTGTCGTACACAATGCAATTTTTCGTGACCTGGTCTTGAGTCCTCTCTCACGTGTAAGCATCAATCACCAGCATCTGTTGGAGGCTGGAGCGGAGATAAAGCCACGACAAGTGCGGCGGGGCGATGCAGCATCCAGAATCCTGACAGCCAATCTGGCTGAGCTTGTTGGATGATATTCACACGTCCGGGAGACGAATGATGCCCCAGATGCTGCCTGGTAAGTCGGAGATGAGAGAGGCTGCTGTTTCAGGGTGGATGCTGGAGAATGGGAGATAATAATTCGCAATAGTTTTAGGTCAGATGCTTCCATGCGTGTGGTGGTTCCAGGTTTTATCATAGGAGATTATCATAGGAGATTTATTATCATTATCATTTATCATAGGAGATAGGAGAGAGTAGGAGATTTTATCATAACCCGTAATTAACCAGTACTTACCTATCAGTGATTGTAGGGGCGTGAGCTCCAGCTCCTGGTGCCCAACTTACTAGCCTTGATGGACCTGTTTCCTTGTAATTTTACTATTCGAACTCTTTGTAGAATCTGGCCTTAAAGTTGTGGACGGAGGTGGCTTCCACACCTTCTTCTGTCAAGGTATTCCCCCCCCCCAGGGTACCAGTATGTTGACCAGACCACACACTAGAAGGTGAAGGGACGACGACGTTTCGGTCCGTCCTGGACCATTCTCAAGTTGACAATCGACTTGAGAATGGTCCAGGACGGACCAAAACGTCACAATCGACTTGAGAATGGTCCAGGACGGACCGAAACGTCACAATTGACTTGAGAATGGTCCAGGACGGACCAAAACGTCACAATCGACTTGAGAATGGTCCAGGACGGACCGAAACGTCGTCGTCCCTTCACCTTCTAGTGTGTGGTCTGGTCAACATACTTTAGCCACGTTATTGTGACTCATTGTCAGCATAGGGTACCAGTATTTCTTTAAGTTTCGTCGACTTATTTGTGTTTCCCGCTTCCACTTATGTCCTCTCGTTCTACTTTCTCTAATTTAAGGAGGCTGTCCTTGTCAATCTTGTCTATTTCCCCTCAGTATCTTCTATATTGCGATCATGTCCCCCTCTGTTTCGTCTCTCCTCCAGAATTGTGAGATCTAATTCCTCAACTTATCCTTGTAGCTTAACCCTCTTAGCTCCGGCACTAATCTTGCTGCAAACCTTTGCACTTCTTAAATTTTTGGTTTAATGCTTCACACGATGCGCAGATTTCACACCAGTGTTGCATAATGTAGCGTTGGTCTAACATAGGTTGTGTAGAGTGCCTTGGAAGAGTCGTGGTTTAGGTTTCTAAACACCATTCGAGTGCTTGCCTACGTCCCTATGTGCCAGTAATTATAATTAATAATTTGGGTAGTAAGAAAATATTCTTAATTATTTAAAGAGAGTTTATGTGATAGCTACATACTTCCGTCGCTCTATAACATGATACAACGAAGCACAAGATTGATATCTAGAAGATTGCGGCCCAGGTGCTTGATATCATTCCCCGTCAACCCCTTGTGGATAAGAACAAGCGGTGAGAAGCCCAAGCTGTTTAGCAGCTTTGTCTAAGACAGCGGAGGTCGAGCTAAGACAGCGGAGGTCCAGCTAAGACAGCGGAGGTCCAGCTAAGACAGCGGAGGTCCAGCTAAGACAGCGGAGGTCCAGCTAAGACAGCGGAGGTCCAGCTAAGACAGCGGAGGTCCAGCTAAGACAGCGGAGGTCCAGCTAAGACAGCGGAGGTCCAGCTAAGACAGCGGAGGTCCAGCTAAGACAGCGGAGGTCCAGCTAAGACAGCGGAGGTCCAGCTAAGACAGCGGAGGTCCAGCTAAGACAGCGGAGGTCCAGCTAAGACAGCGGAGGTCCAGCTAAGACAGCGGAGGTCCAGCTAAGACAGCGGAGGTCCAGCTAGGGATCACTTCATGTGGTAAACAACAGGCTTTGATGGCTATATTCCCCATCCTTTCATCCCCTGTCTCCCTTCACCCCATGCACACCCCATCATTCCTCAACGTTCCCCTTCCCTACTCCCTCCTCTCCCTTCCAACACACACACACCCCACCCCAGACCACACACACACACACACAGACTCACATCTGACAGGATCCTGACCAAGAGTCATCAGGAAACTGGACCACCAGATCACGCAACGCTACACACGACGAATATAAACACATAGATGTACCCCCCTTCTCCATCTCTAAACATAAAGGTGTACTCCCCTTCTCCGTCTCTAAACATAGAGATGTGCCCCCTTCTCCGTCTCTAAACATAAAGGTGTACTCCCCTTCTCCATCTCTAAACATAGAGATGTGCCCCCTTCTCCGTCTCTAAACATAGAGATGTGCCCCCTTCTCCGTCTCTAAACATAGAGATGTGCCCCCTTCTCCGTCTCTAAACATAGAGATGTGCCCCCCTTCTCCGTCTCTAAACATAGAGATGTGCCCCCTTCTCCGTCTCTAAACATAGAGATGTGCCCCCTTCTCCGTCTCTAAACATAGAGATGTGCCCCCTTCTCCGTCTCTAAACATAGAGATGTGCCCCCTTCTCCGTCTCTAAACATAGAGATGTGCCCCCTTCTCCGTCTCTAAACATAGAGATGTGCCCCCTTCTCCGTCTCTAAACATAGAGATGTGCCCCCTTCTCCGTCTCTAAACATAGAGATGTGCCCCCTTCTCCGTCTCTAAACATAGAGATGTGCCCCCTTCTCCGTCTCTAAACATAGAGATGTGCCCCCTTCTCCGTCTCTAAACATAGAGATGTGCCCCCTTCTCCGTCTCTAAACATAGAGATGTGCCCCCTTCTCCGTCTCTAAACATAGAGATGTACCCCTTCTCCGTCTCTAAACATAGAGATGTGCCCCCTTCTCCGTCTCTAAACATAGAGATGTGCCCCCTTCTCCGTCTCTAAACATAGAGATGTACCCC
Organism: Procambarus clarkii; assembly: GCF_020424385.1. Taxonomy (NCBI): domain Eukaryota; kingdom Metazoa; phylum Arthropoda; class Malacostraca; order Decapoda; family Cambaridae; genus Procambarus; species Procambarus clarkii. The sequence goes on from NC_059647.1 coordinate 1,090,230, forward strand.
CTTCTCCGTCTCTAAACATAAAGGTGTACTCCCCTTCTCCGTCTCTAAACATAGAGATGTGCCCCCTTCTCCGTCTCTAAACATAGAGATGTGCCCCCTTCTCCGTCTCTAAACATAGAGATGTGCCCCCTTCTCCGTCTCTAAACATAGAGATGTACCCCTTCTCCGTCTCTAAACATAGAGATGTGCCCCCTTCTCCGTCTCTAAACATAGAGATGTGCCCCCTTCTCCGTCTCTAAACATAGAGATGTGCCCCCTTCTCCGTCTCTAAACATAGAGATGTGCCCCCTTCTCCGTCTCTAAACATAGAGATGTGCCCCCTTCTCCGTCTCTAAACATAGAGATGTGCCCCCTTCTCCGTCTCTAAACATAGAGATGTACCCCCTTCTCCGTCTCTAAACATAGAGATGTACCCACTTCTCCGTCTCTAAACATAGAGATGTACCCACTTCTCCGTCTCTAAACATAGAGATGTACCCACTTCTCCGTCTCTAAACATAGAGATGTGCCCACTTCTCCGTCTCTAAACATAGAGATGTACCCCCTTCTCCGTCTCTAAACATAGAGATGTACCCACTTCTCCGTCTCTAAACATAGAGATGTACCCACTTCTCCGTCTCTAAACATAGAGATGTACCCACTTCTCCGTCTCTAAACATAGAGATGTACCCACTTCTCCGTCTCTAAACATAGAGATGTGCCCACTTCTCCGTCTCTAAACATAGAGATGTACCCCCTTCTCCGTCTCTAAACATAGAGATGTACCCACTTCTCCGTCTCTAAACATAGAGATGTACCCACTTCTCCGTCTCTAAACATAGAGATGTACCCACTTCTCCATCTCTAAACATAAAGGTGTACTCCCCTTCTCCGTCTCTAAACACATAGATGTACCCCCTTCTCCATCTCTAAACATAAAGGTGTACTCCCCTTCTCCGTCTCTAAACATAGAGATGTGCCCCCTTCTCCGTCTCTAAACATAGAGATGTGCCCCCTTCTCCGTCTCTAAACATAGAGATGTGCCCCCTTCTCCGTCTCTAAACATAGAGATGTACCCACTTCTCTGTTTATAAACATAGAGATGTACCCCCTTCTCCGTCTCTAAACATAGAGATGTACCCACTTCTCTGTTTATAAACATAGAGATGTACCCCCTTCTCCGTCTCTAAACATAGAGATGTACCCCCTTCTCCGTCTCTAAACATAGAGATGTACCCACTTCTCTGTTTATAAACATAGAGATGTACCCCCTTCTCCGTCTCTAAACATAGAGATGTACCCACTTCTCTGTTTATAAACATAGAGATGTACCCCCTTCTCCGTCTCTAAACATAGAGATGTACCCACTTCTCTGTTTATAAACATAGAGATGTACCCCCTTCTCCGTCTCTAAACATAGAGATGTACCCCCTTCTCCGTCTCTAAACATAGAGATGTACCCACTTCTCTGTTTATAAACATAGAGATGTACCCCCTTCTCCGTCTCTAAACATAGAGATGTACCCACTTCTCTGTTTATAAACATAGAGATGTACCCCCTTCTCCGTCTCTAAACATAGAGATGTACCCCCTTCTCCGTCTCTAAACATAGAGATGTACCCACTTCTCTGTTTATAAACATAGAGATGTACCCCCTTCTCCGTCTCTAAACATAGAGATGTACCCCTTCTCCGTCTCTAAACATAGAGATGTACCCCCTTCTCCGTCTCTAAACATAGAGATGTACCCCCTTCTCCGTCTCTAAACATAGAGATGTACCCACTTCTCTGTTTATAAACATAGAGATGTACCCCCTTCTCCGTCTCTAAACATAGAGATGTACCCCCTTCTCCGTCTCTAAACATAGAGATGTACCCCCTTCTCCGTCTCTAAACATAGAGATGTACCCCCTTCTCCGTCTCTAAACATAGAGATGTGCCCCCTTCTCCGTCTCTAAACATAGAGATGTGCCCCCTTCTCCGTCTCTAAACATAGAGATGTGCCCCCTTCTCCGTCTCTAAACATAGAGATGTACCCACTTCTCTGTTTATAAACACAGAATATACGTTAGTCTTGTATTACTTCTTATATCATTCTGTCTCAGTGTCACTCTTGGAGTGTGAGGTATGTACTATGTACTCTCTCTCCAACATTTAGGAAATACACAATAAACTATATGTAACTTTATTTACATATATGTACTGCTCATGCTTTATACAACAGTTGCCAAACTCCAAGGTGCATAGTTACTGCAGGTAAACAGAGGCTGGGATGATAGGAAAGCTGCCCAACCATTTCTGTCCTGCCAGGGTTTCGACCCCCGGTATTCCCGATTTGAGTCCCCATGACTCCTGGGTCAGCCTCGACTGAGGGTGACGTCTATTAACTCCTGCTTCACCTGCTGGGTGAAGCAGGAGTGTTTGCTAGAATGTGTTTGCTAGTTTTGCTGGTCGTTCACTTGATACTTCGTAAGCTATCATTCTTTAACATTCACGAATGATACGACATATAGCGCCTGGCGTCACAGGAAACTTGATAAATATATAATTTTCCGGGTTGATCTCAGAGCAGAGAGCGGGATATGGTGTCAGCTACGTCGAGAGATGCCGGGAGTAGGAGGGTGTCGGGGGGCTCCAGGTGTGGCCTTGAGATGCTGTGGTCTCCTGTGTCAGGAGTCAATGGAAGGCACTGGTAAGTTTTGAGCCGATTAGGCTTGGGTTTTTTGCCGTTAGGCTGTAGCATTTGTTCGACTGTGTTCTAAGGACGCCTCGTCTGTGATTACTGGGTGTCGATACACAGCTTTCTGGCTAAGCGATGTGTTGGACCTGCGCTCACGTCCAATTGGGTGTCGATACACAGCCTTCTGGCTAAGCAATGTGTTGGACCTGCGCTCACGTCCAACCTCAGGACCTACCCTGTAGCCAAGGATCGCCAAGCATCTGCAGAGAAGTGTGTTCTGTGGACCAACATATCGCCATAACACATAATCTTGATGATATGTGTGAATTGTTGATCCTACCGCCTGTATGGAATCCATCCTGTCCCCTGTACCCAGACCCATCTGGGACTCTATTGTCTTAAGTGATCAGATTATCAAATAAGGGATTAGCATTTATCAACCCTCAAACTTACGTTATCTTAATTTACCTGAATTTACCTGAGGGCCACTGCCACTAGTGGCCTCCACGAAGACAGGAAGCCGGTGGCTTGTCGAAGATCCCCCCCATTTGCCCGATAATCTTTTCCAGTTGGATTTTGAAATCCATCTTGCAGGTGAAAAGTCGAGAAATCTTTTAATAATATATAGTATATTTGACTGTCTTTTCCTAATGCATTAAGAGTTATTTTGAAGTATATATTTATAATGCCTCGATGATTCCCGTTAAAAACTATGTATTTAAGCTTTTCGAGCTTAAATACATCCACCCAGGTCAGTTACTGACCTTCTCCAAGAATGCAACCTCACAACAATTGCACAACTCCCAGATACTTATTTACTAATAGGTGAACAGCGGCATCAGGTAAAAGGGAACATTCCCAACCATTTCTGTCCCACCCAAAAATCGAACACGGGAGCTTCTGGTGCGGTGTTTATATCTGTCACAAGGCAAAGTTATCTTCCTCCGAATGGCTGTGTATATCCACCATGTTCAGTGATGTTCCCCCATCTATAAAAACATTGTACATCCAACACCTGTGGTGTCGTGGCATATAACACCTGTGGTGTCGTGGCACACACAACACCTGTGTTACCGTAGCATACAATAAATCAACAACAAAAAGGACAGCCAAAAATTATCAGTCCCTGAACTTTTTAGTCCACTACCGCCCACAAGGTGGGCATAGGATGCATAATAAATGACCTTAACTAGAACAAAAACTACAGCCTCGTTAAATTGAGAGCAGAACGAGAGAATTTAAGTGAAAGCTGAAAGCACAAAACAAGTAACGGGCGGCGGGGCCCCAAGAGCTAGAGCTCATTCTCCCGTAGTTACATTAGGTAAGCACCAGCTGCAGAGTTTCTGGTACAGGAAGTCCCCCAGTCGGAGTCAATGACCCATAGAACCTCCATAAAATAATTATAAAACGAAACTATCAAACAGATTTCTATTATTTAAATTAAATTTTATATTATTTGTAAATATTTTTAAGTAGTATACTATCATATATCAACGTTTCTGTTATTGTTGCAAAGTTTCTACGTGGCTTCTCCAATGGTAAACATTAGAAGGTTTAGTTCACTCCCGATCGTTTTTTGGCGTCAGGCAGCTTTGTCTAGCAGACTGTCCTTGTGGTCGTTCTTGAACCCACTGTTGATATAATAATTCATTAAACGATGTAAACTAACCTATCAAAGCTCTAACTTGCTTAGCTAAATGAATCTGGGGAGGGGGGTTCAGTTACTGAGCTCATTATATGTGTCTGTAACCTCTCCCACCCCTGCTCACAGCTAGGATGGGGTATGGGGTGCATAATAAACTACCGAAACGCTATGTATGTTAGTGACTTTTCAAGAATGTACTTTCTCAACCCACTGTACCCCTCTTGTATATAAATAAATACAAAAATAAATAATTAAATAATATCAAAATTTGTAATTAATCAAGCTTTAATTTCATGAGATATGTATATGTATATGTAACGATTTTATCTTATGATTAATATATCTAAATGTCTTTAATTATTTGTGCAAGTTGTGGGCATTCACGACGGCAGGTAATGCAAATGTCGAATTAATACATATTAAAATATGTACCATTCTTTACATGCGTTTTTGTCAACCTACTTACATATCTATCTATCTATCTATCTATCTATCTATCTATCTATCTATCTATCTATCTATCTATCTATCTATCTATCTATCTATCTATCTATCTATCCACAGACATGATGCATTGTATGTACTAGCTCTATCTATAAATTCATTAATATCTATATCACCCCTTGTATGTATGTACTTTACCTAAATAAACATTTCAATTTAAATTTTGAATGATATATGTGACACACATTCTTTTCTCTCCTCACCGAGACTATTAGAGAGATAGTTTCCTCTCAGGTATATAAGATATTAGATATTTTTGTATCTGCGAATCTGTGGGTTAACCGCCCAAGTGACGTCATAGCGGAGTAGTGTTAGTGGTATAACCGTCCACTTGACGTCAACACCCTCGGGCCGGGTGCACCTTTGGCGAACTTTTCTCTTCTTTGTCTCCTGCAGCAGGTGTTGGGTGGTGCCTCTGCTCCATAACTCTTTGGGCAGTCTGGTGGAGATTTGGACACGTTTTAGTAGGGTGAGGAGAGATTAAGGCATTGTGTTTGGTGTTATCTAACGCTCCTCATGCAAGTTATATCGTCCCTGACAGAGAAGTTCGAATTGTCTACGTCAACCTTACTCTTTAAACAAACCCAACCCAACTCGACCAACCCAACCTACCAACCCAACTCGACCAACCCAACCTACCAACCCAACCAACCCAACCAACCAACCCAACCAACCAACCAACCAACCCATCCCAACCCAACCAACCCATCCCAACCCAACCAACCCATCCCAACCCAACCAACCCATCCCAACCCATCCCAACCCCACTAAGTCAACCTAACCATTCCCTACCTAACCCAACCCAAATAAGCGATAACTTTTTGTTTCATAAATAGTGTGCACTATATTTGTAACATCACATTGACATCATAGTTTTGATACAGCTCGGGTTATGGATACTTCGACATGGTTAGTTATGGTCGCCCAACTAAGTTAACACAGACTAACTAACATTATATATAGTTTTAACAGTTAAAAAAAAAAAAGCAGCTTTGTCGAAACGCCCGTGTCTGACTTCGTCGTATATTTTCTCAGGTGGGCCTTGGTCACTTCTGCCAGTTCCCCAGGTGGGCCTCGGTCACTTCTGCCAGTTCCCCAGGTGGGCCTCGGTCACTTCTGCCAGTTCCCCAGGTGGGCCTCGGTCACTTCTGCCAGTTCCCCAGGTGGGCCTCGGTCACTTCTGCCAGTTCCCCAGTTGGGCCTCGGTCACTTCTGCCAGTTCCCCAGGTGGGCCTCGGTCACTTCTGCCAGTTCCCCAGGTGGGCCTCGGTCACTTCTGCCAGTTCCCCAGGTGGGCCTCGGTCACTTCTGCCAGTTCCCCAGGTGGGCCTCGGTCGCTTCTGCCAGTTCCCCAGGTGGGCCTCGGTCGCTTCTGTCAGTTCCCCAGGTGGGCCTCGGTCGCTTCTGTCAGTTCCCCAGGTGGGCCTCGGTCGCTTCTGTCAGTTCCCCAGGTGGGCCTCGGTCGCTTCTGCCAGTTCCCCAGGTGGGCCTCGGTCACTTCTGCCAGTTCCCCAGGTGGGCCTCGGTCACTTCTGCCAGTTCCTCAGGTGGGCCTCGGTCACTTCTGCCAGTTCCCCAGGTGGGCCTCAGTCGCTTCTGCCAGTTCCCCAGGTGGGCCTCGGTCACTTCTGCCAGTTCCCCAGGTGGGCCTCGGTCACTTCTGCCAGTTCCCCAGGTGGGCCTCAGTCGCTTCTGCCAGTTCCCCAGGTGGGCCTCGGTCACGTCTGCCAGTTCCCCAGGTGGGCCTCGGTCACTTCTGCCAGTTCCCCAGGTGGGCCTCGGTCGCTTCTGCCAGTTCCCCAGGTGGGCCTCGGTCACTTCTGCCAGTTCCCCAGGTGGGCCTCGGTCGCTTCTGCCAGTTCCCCAGGTGGGCCTCGGTCACTTCTGCCAGTTCCCCAGGTGGGCCTCGGTCACTTCTGCCAGTTCCCCAGGTGGGCCTCGGTCACTTCTGCCAGTTCCCCAGGTGGGCCTCGGTCACTTCTGCCAGTTCCCCAGGTGGGCCTCGGTCACTTCTGCCAGTTCCCCAGGTGGGCCTCGGTCACTTCTGCCAGTTCCCCAGGTGGGCCTCGGTTGCTTCTGCCGGTTCCCCAGGTGGGCCTCGGTCACTTCTGCCAGTTCCCCAGGTGGGCCTCGGTCACTTCTGCCAGTTCCCCAGGTGGGCCTCGGTCACTTCTGCCAGTTCCCCAGGTGGGCCTCGGTCACTTCTGCCAGTTCCCCAGGTGGGCCTCGGTCACTTCTGCCAGTTCCCCAGGTGGGCCTCGGTCACTTCTGCCAGTTCCCCAGGTGGGCCTCGGTCACTTCTGCCAGTTCCCCAGGTGGGCCTCGGTCACTTCTGCCAGTTCCCCAGGTGGGCCTCGGTCGCTTCTGCCAGTTCCCCAGGTGGGCCTCGGTCACTTCTGCCAGTTCCCCAGGTGGGCCTCGGTCGCTTCTGCCAGTTCCCCAGGTGGGCCTCAGCCACTTCTGCCATCAACAAAATCTCCACTTCCCCCAGAATGCTCCCAAAGTATTCAATTCATGATGAACTTGGATCATCTTAGCATTTCAGCATTTGTGTAATTAAATATTTATTTTTGTTAGCTATTTAAGCACCTTGTAAGGGAGTATAATTTTGCACACTTACTTAGAACTATTATACCTGAAGCATTCCTTAAGAGGGTTCTGGGAGTTTTTCTACTCCCCGAGCCGGGCCTGAGACCAGTCATGACTTGTGATAATTTGGTTCAACAAGCTATTGCTTGGAGCAGCCTGCAGGCCCACATATCCACCACAGCCTGGTTGGTCCGGCACTTCTTGCAAGAACTTATCTAATTGTCTCTTGAATCCATCCACCTTTGTTCCAGCAATATTTCTAATGCTTGCTGGGAAGGTGTTGAACAGCTGTGGACCTCTGATGTTCATACAGTGCTCTGATTGTGCCTATGGTACCTCTACTTTTCACTGGTTCTATTCTGCATTTCCTTCCGTGTCTTTCGTTCCAGTATGTTGTTATTCTACTGCACAAATGTGGTATCTAGCCTTCAAGTATAGACTATATTTGAATTTTTTACCCAATTGATAACTACTGTACTGTAGATTACCCTAGTTAGCACACACCCATTGACCACATAGTTCAATTTACCTTATTATTATTAATGCACATAATATTGATTTTATGCTACAGACAATAATATTTACCTACAAACCTTTATAGTACTAATATGTGATATTGTCTGTTGCAGGGGTGTTGGAGACCTGATCACCATGGGGCTGGATAAGAACGGTTGGTACAATTTGCTACAGTCACCCCACTTATCTCTTGGTTTTCTTTTAAGTCATGACCGCTGTGTTTGCGCTTGTGGGTTTGTACCTGGTTGATACCTGGTGTATTAATTTATGGATGTGAGTATTGTTTATGCCCTAACCAGATGTCAGAGGTGGAAAAACATAATCAGAAAATTCAAGATAATGAGGGGAATAGACAAGGTAGAGAAGGACAGTCTTTTCAAATTGAGAGAAAGTATTTAATTATTTAGACATACATTAAACATTTAATTAATTAAATGTTTAATGTATGAAATAAATGTATGTTAATAAATGTATAGGACATTTAACCCCTGCACTGCGCACCTGGTTTCGGCAAAAACTTCTTGGGGCAATTGTCAAGGACATATTCTTGTTGTTTTCATAAATATTCAGATAAATTTAATGTCAAAATGTTTCCAAACTCAACTATTTTCATTTAAAAACACAAAGAGTAATGAAAACATTAAAAAAAACATTAAAATATAGCCTAATTAAAAAAAATAACAACTCTCAGAGCGCCTAAAGGAGCTTTGCGCAGTGCAGGGGCTAATTAACTGAGCCATTTAGTATTAAATAATGAGTAAGCAAGGCAATGTTCTTGTGCACATGGCTATAATACCATTTGTGATACATTATGGAAAGTCTTATGTTAACGCATTGACTTACAGTTCACAGATGTTCTCATTGACAGTACGAATAAAACATACAAAATGTGCAGCCTTCTCACAACTCTGATAATTACATAAACTTTCCCTTTTGAAGTGATTTAGTCACCATTTTTAAGCAATTTGTTTACTGGAAAAGTTTATTGCATCACAAAGAAAGAGACTTTGACAATCTGAAAAGAATAGCACTGTCAAGGCTGGTACATCAATCTACAAGGAAGAAACAATGGTTGCATACTTGTTCAGAATTAAACACGAAGTATGGATTCTTGTCAACTTGTTTGCAATTGAAGACTACCCAATTTCTTGTTACCTTAATGATCTGGAACCCAGCCTTGGAGATGAATTGATTCAATTCAAATAGTATAACAGATGAAAATAACATGAACTTTAATAGTGATAAATTCCAGGTATACTTAGGTAATTACACTTAGGTAATTACCTGGAACTTCAAGAACAAGAAGTCATAGATTTAAACTAAACAAAGCTGCCGAAGAAATATAAGAAAATTCACTTTTGCAATCAAAGTGGTAGACAGTTAGAACAAGTTAGGTGAGAAGGTGGTGGAGGCCAAAACCGTCAGTAGTTTCAAAGCGTTATATGACAGAATACTGGGAAGACGGGACACCACGAGCGTAGCCCTCATCTTGTAACTACATTTAGGTAATTACACATAAGTAATTACACTCACATACACAAGTTAAGTAAGAAGTTTGGGGAGGCCAAAACTGTCAGTAGTTACAAAACGTTACATGACAAAGAGTGCTGGGAAGACGGGACAACACGAGTGTAGCTCTCATCCTGTAACTACACATAGGTAATTACACGTACATGTCCATACATACATGCTTGTGATAAATTTTCATTGACATTATTTCTTCCCCAGCACAAGGCACTGTCCTTAAATATGTGAGTTTGGTGACCCTCACAGTCCAAAACTCTGCCGTGGCCCTCAGCATGCGCTATGCTCGGACTCGTGCTGGAGATATGTTCATTGCTTCATCTGGTAAGTTTTTCATTTGGCTTTTAGTTACTATGAATTAGTTTTTTCTACTGAAAAACATTTTGATGTGCAAACCTTGATAATGTCCTTCATGCATCCTATCATCATGAAATTCAACTTTCATATTTAAAAAAAGCAAACTTATGTAAACGCTTTCACATTGGTCTCACTGGAATTTACAAAACTAAATTATTCAGTCAGATTTGCCAATTGGGATAATTTATGGCTTGTTACAACTTTAGAAATTCAAAATGTGAGTACGCAGCTTTTTAGGGAATTTGTTTCTCAGAATTTATGTTCAATAATTATTTTGAAGTCATTTGTGGGACTTCTCAAGCAATATTTCTTCAATCCAGTTCATTGCCTCTCTTCACTGATCTGGTGCACAATGAAATCGCAAGACTGTGGTATGTCTGTGAGTAAATATCGTATCTATACGATGGGATCCAACCTGCATCCCTGAGGAATTCAAGGATGCGAGTGTGATCCCATTGTACGGCTTCAGTTTTTTCTCGGTAATCTTCTACCTATATGAAGATCATCCAAATCATCCAGGTTTGTATTGTATGAGCATACAGTACTTATGCTTATACACCTTTTGTGTCAATAACATCAACACTGCTTGTCACTCATAGGAACCAGGAACACCGCTTTATGAACTTCAAGAGTAATAAACTAATCATAAGAGAAGAAAACAACATTAGGAGACAGTGTATAGAATCTGCAGCCATCAGACACACCACCAACATTGAGCAGAATGAAGGAAAATTCATTATTGCTTTCCCTCATGCTAAATGAATACTTCGTAAATGTAATATGTGATACATGATCCTTTCCCGTTCAGCTCGTCAACTTCATCCCACCACACTGCACCTCTAACCTGCTTTGCCCCTTTATAAACACTAGTTGTGTCTTGGTTAGATATGATCAAATCCTTACAGGTAAAACCATCATCTATTAATAATGTCTGCACACTTCTTTGTATTTTTCTACATTGTTGTTGGCACTTTATCTAGTTAATGCAACTGTACAGTGATTTATTTTAATAAATGTTTTCAGCTGTAGTGATGGCAGAAGTAGTGAAGCTTCTTGCATCTCTCTTCTTAGTATTCAAGCAAGAGGGTTCCATTCAGGTAAGCTTCATTATACAGTACTGCCATTACTTGTTCTCTAATGTGTCCAATATTCTGTATTTCATGCATGAAAGGCTGTTTTGTAATCTTCCCAAAATATAATTAGTGCACCATTTATATACCAGTTTAAAGGTTTATTATTTTTGGATAGTATCCTGTAGGAATTGCTATTAACCTTTTATTTGATATTCACACGTGTAGAAAACACACAAATTGCCAAGCAGGGACCACAATTTATCCAATATTTTGCTGATGCAGCTTCTTCACAAATAACAGGAATATGTATACAGTGAGGTCTTGTATAGCTCCAACCAGCAGTATATATTCGTGGGACTGAACAACATGTCAGACTTGAGAATGGTCCAGGACGGACCGAAACGTCGTCGTCCCTTCAATTTCTAGTGTGTGGTCTGGTCAACATACTTCAGCCACGTTATTGTGACTCATCGCCTGCAACATGTCAGACTTACAACAACAATCACTGAATAGATTTAGCGTCAAGTAACAGTTAAACAATAAAGGGATTTGGTGGTATATAAATTTTTTGGCAAAGGGAGCTAAGCTTCCGGGTAGAATAAAAGACCCAGTTACCTGTCATGACCTTCAGAATGATGATAATAAAATGAACACATAAAGCAATACGGTTTACGGCAAATAACATTGACTGTGGATAAATGTCATGTATTGGAGTGCAGAATTAGCAAAACCAAGCCACATTCACCGTAATAAATTATATCAAACGTAGTGCACACTGTAATCATAAGTACATGATGTATTTGAGAAAATATTGAAGTTGTATGATGGAATAAAATCCACATCCTTTGACTCTTCAGTGCATATACTTGAGAAGTTCAGGATGTTGGTTCCATCTCGCTGAGAAGTCCAGGATGCTGGTTTCATCTCGCTGAGAAGTCCAGGATGCTGGTTTCATCTCGCTGAGAAGTCCAGGATGCTGGTTTCATCTCGCTGAGAAGTCCAGGATGCTGGTTCCATCTCACTGTACAGCTTCAATAGTTTCTCATGAAGGGTAATGTTTGCCAAAGATTATAAGGAAGCTGGGGACCCCATGATCCTAACTCTTATTCTGCAACTATGCTTGGGAGTAACTACAGTATACTTATTTATTCACTGGCGGCCATTATTTTAAGTACATTATTGTACCTTTTATTTTTAACTCGACAGGTTTTAACATACATTTTGTGTGCTGTTGTTGCAGCACTTAGTCGTGGCACTACACACCCAAATTTGGCAGCAGAAGTTGGATACATTGAAAGTGTGTGTACCCTCGTTCATCTACCTTATTCAGAACAACTTGCTTTACGTGTCTGCTTCGAACCTGGACGCTGCCACATACCAAGTAAGGTTAATGTGATTTGTTGATAGGTCTTTCATAGTTCTCTCATATTCTGGACAAGTGTTTTATTATCTATTGATTAAATAGATAAAACCCAGGTTTTTATCAACTCTGGTCACCACACAGCCTCACTTCCTAAGTCTGACTTACCTTTCTGGGATAGATGATGGTTTCATCTTCTGAGGAATATTGTTCTTGATTCCATGATTTATAAAACCTATACTAACTGTATTTTCAGCAGATTTAGTATCTTGTGGCATAAAAAATTTCCACTTGACAATTTCTTACAACTACGATCACGAAATGTAGCTTGCACAGTGATCACCAGCACAAAGACCAATGCTTTCAATGATTATCGCTAACACTACAATGAGCACAGACCACAATATCACATTTAATAGCTTATGGAAGCAAATTTTTGTTAAATTAAGAAACAAAAATTCACCTTGACCCTTGACAAACCTTGCATAGTGAATACCAGCATATGCTCACCCACCACAAGCATAATCACCCTTCCCCATGACTAGCAACAAGATCCCCATCACCACATTTTGCTCCAGTTGGCAACTCGAGGCGTAAGTGTCATCATGGATGCATCTTGTCGCACACCACCCACACTTTCCCTCCTCAGTCTCATTTCCCTTGCTTTTAGAGCATCTTATTTCTTATACTAAGGGATAATATTCAAGTTAATTACTGTACTTGTACAGTGGCGCCTCGATTAACGAGTTTAATTCGTTTTGGCAAAGAGCTCGTCGTGTGGAAAACTTGTCTTGCGAAATAACAACAAAACTGTCGTCGGAGGTGTCCGAGAACCAGCGGGAACGCTCGTTAATCGAGCAAAAGCTCGTCAGGCGTGACATATTTTCTGCGAGTGCCTTGCCCATTACTTGAAATGCTCGTAACTGGAGCCGCTCATCACTCGAGGTTCCACTGTAATATATTCCTCTTCATCACTAAGATCTTCCAGGTCTATCTAAGTCCTTGCAATTATGCATGGTGCCAGTGATCCATAACATGGTCAGACTAAATGTCCAGTGAATGGATGGTAATGTGCCAGACATGATGTATATATCTGGCACGTATGGTCCAAGACGGTCCAGGTCCAGTTTCGGTCCAGGATGGACCGAAATGTTGTGGTCTCTTCATCCTCTGGTATTTGGTTTGATCATCACTTGGTCAATATTTCTGTCCCGCCCGGGATTCGAACTCGGAATTCTCGATTGTGCGTCAAGAACGAACCCGACTGTACTACCAGGACCCTGATAAATGACATTCCCGTAGAATTGGCAGAACTTTTAACCCTATATGAGCATCATTTGACACTAGAGACCTCTGCCAATCGTTTGTCATATTGGGAAAAATCCGGAAAGCTTTAATTACCTTCTTGGGCATCATTAAATAATTCGCACCATGTCAAGTGCATCACTATTCATTTATTGACACCTATGCTAACAACCACGATGTCATGCATAAGTTAAAAAGCCTTTTATGGACCTGGAAATATTTAAGTGATGAAGTACAGTATTACAAATAGTTAACTTTAAAATTAATTCTCACAATATGATTTATTCATCATTTCTTCACTTCAGCCAAACTAAAATTATTATAATTTTTTCCCTCGACATCAGAAAGCAATGTTTTATGATAGTGGAAAATATTTATATATATATATATATATATATATATATATATATATATATATATATATATATATATATATATATATATATATATATATATATATATATATATATATATATATATATATATATATATACGCAACAGGAAATTGATAAAAAAACAAACATATGCAGTTTGAGGATTAAATCTTACAGAACATCATGAATCACCTCTGGGCAATTGAAGCATACAATCATCCCAGAATTTTTTTATTATCCGAGATAGTTACTTTTTATCACGTACTGGTATGTATCGTAGTGAATGGTACTCTTGTGGGTTGTAGTGCATGGTACTATTACATAATGCTGTGTATCTTAGATGATTTCGGGGCTTTTTAGTGTCCCCTCGGCCCGGTCCTCGACCAGGCCTCCACCCCCAGGAAGCAGCCCGTGACAGCTGACTAACACCCAGGTACCTATTTTACTGCTAGGTAACAGGGGCATAGGGGGAAAGAAACTCCGCCCATTGTTTCTCGCCGGCACCTGGGATCGAACCCAGGACCACAGGATCACAAGTCCAGCGTGCTGTCCGCTCAGCCAACCTCCCTCCCTGGTGTATGGTACAGTTGTATTGTAGTTCATGATAACCATATGTATGGACTTCGTCTTGCAGTTTGGGGGATAGGAGTATATGTAGGCATGACCATTTGTCCATAGATGCTGTCTGAGGGTCAATAGTTGTGCAATACTCTGCCGTTTCTCTAGTCATGCATTACATATCTTGAGGTTATCTTGAGATGATTTCGGGGCTTTTTTTTTTTTAGTGTCCCCGCGGCCCAGTCCTCGACCAGGCCTCCACCCCTAGGAAGCAGCCTGTGACAGCTGACTAACACCCAGGTACCTATTTTACTGCTAGGTAACAGGGGCATAGGGTGAAAGAAACTCTGCCCATTATTTCTCGCCAGCGCCTGGGATCAAACCCAGGACCACAGGATCAGAAGTCCAGCGTGCTGTCCGCTCGGTCGACCAGCTCCCTTACCCAGGTACATACATACCTGTACATACTTTCCAGATTTATTGACATGGTGTTCTTCTCCCGTTCCTTCACTGCCATCCATAACCTCATCCACTACTCACAATTTCTTTATAAATGTTGTGTTTTTATACATTTTTGTATAAAAACAAAATATAAAAACATTTTGTATGTTTTTATATTTTTGTTTTATGATCTGGCCCCTCTCAGTAGCTTCCTAGAGATTGTCACTAGGCTTTCAAGAGACACTCTAAGTATGCCGAGCTCACGTGACTTCTCGCTCTATCTACCAGGGATAAGTACATTTTCAAACCATTTTGCCCGCTCTGCAGGTCAAATTAGGTACATAGGGATTATAGATCAATTCACTTTGTGAACTGCCCACTAAAATTCTATTAAAAGTCGCTAGATAATTAACCCCCCTCCAAGCAATGTTTGGCAACACCCGTAACACCAAACAAACCTGAAACAATTTTAATGAGGTGCTTATCTGCCTTTTGTAAAATACTATGACATTTACTTGTGACCTACCTGATGGTTGCTCGTGACTTTGAGGTTATCGTGAGATGATTTCGGGTCTTGGCGTCCCCGCGGCCGGTCCTCAACCAGGCCTCCTTTTTGTTACACACACCCCAGGAAGCAGACCTACAGCAAGTTATGGGGGCTCACTTTATTAAGCTTCAGATGCTGCCATTGGTTTTGTTTAAGAATAAAATTTTAACATTCCATTGTGGATGTTCAAGAAATTGCAGATTGCAGTTGCGTAACCTGCACCTGCAGTTCGACACCCCCTCTTTACCCGTCCTTTCATTGTAAATCAGTTTGTCACAAGAAAATAACACACGAGTCATTTTTTGTCATTATTTTGTAATGTTTTGCTATTTTTTTTGTCTTTGAGGTGTCATGGTGAATAAGCTGAGTGGAGTTTATTTACTTGGGCTAAGAGTAAAGCCTCAAAGCCTCACTGGGGCCTTGAGGTGATTAGGTGGTGGCCTAATCAACTTGACTAGATAAGTATCTAGTCATATCATAAGAGTTTCCTTAGTGTTGTAAAACATTTATCTAAGAGGTGATTAAGTGTTTTGTGACTTCTGTGCAGCTTGTAGCACGTTGCTCACCTCAATAGTGTGTTGATCTATAATTCCCATGGAATCTTCCCATCCTGTGGCGGAAGCAAGATCATTAAGAAAGGTCTTTGTCCTTAATGGGTAGAGAGAAGTTATTGAAAGTCCCTAAACTAATGGCACTGGTTCACTCAGAACACCCAAAGAAGGATGTTCCAAGTGACCCAGTACCATATGCTTAGGAATACTACTGGGGTGCTGCCCAGAAAGAGGCATTTCATTACACTTTCATCTATTTATTTTTTTCAGGTTACTTATCAAATGAAGATTCTGACCACTGCAATGTTTGCGGTGTTGATCCTTCATAAACAGCTTCGAGGAACACAGTGGACGTCACTGTTACTTCTCACAGCGGGTGTTGCCCTAGTCCAACTCTCTGCCTCCAGCAAAGCAGTCTCGGCAGCTACGGCTGGACAGAATCGTGTATTGGGCTGCATTGCTGCCATTGCTGCCTGCTGCTGCTCTGGTTTTGCAGGCATCTATTTTGAAAAAATTCTAAAAGGCTCAGAGGTTTCTTTGTGGGTCAGAAATGTTCAGTTGTCATTCCTATCTGTACCTTTAGGAATATTAACATCATATGCAAATGACTACTCCTCCATCGTAGATAAAGGCTTCTTTTATGGTTATGACGCCTACGTATGGTATCTTGTGGTTCTGAATGCAGTAGGCGGACTGCTGGTAGCGATGGTAGTTAAATATGCTGACAATATCCTCAAAGGATTTGCGACATCATTAGCTATTGTGATATCCACTGTCGCATCGGTATTTCTTTTTGATTTTGTGATAACATTCCAGTTTGCAGTTGGCACAGCCTTGGTGATAGGCTCAATCTTCCTGTACAGCTATGAGCCCAAGAAACCTCCAAGCAACCCTATGGTAGGGAGGGTGTGAGATTTTAAATGGTTGCATTTTGCGTGTAGCTTTATTAATACATCTGCTAAATTTCTGAATATTTATCGCTGGTGACGGTTGCACAGTCTTACATTGCTTCAGGGCATGCAAAATCTAACCATGCTATTGGGAATTTCTTTTAATTTGAGTGGACTGCAAATGGTATTTGAAAGTAAAGCAGACTCCCGGTTTTGCAAGCAGATGTGTTCCTTAAGACCAGAAAAGAACCAAACTGTGTAGTATTTATTTAAGGATCCCGTGGGAAAAATTAGGATGCATCCTAGAACCAAGATTTTATTCAATTAATAATTTAAAAAATGTTGTGCTTAGTCAAATTTTAAAGTTTATTAACAATACACAATGAATGCAATGTTTTTTCTGTATTATTGTTGTTATTAAAATGATTAACAATGTAGTGTATGGTAAACATAATTTATTGTGATGTAAATAATAAGTCTAATTTCTCATTGTTTCTGTTATGAACAAAGTTTAGTTTTTGCAGAAAACTATTTATCTAATTACAGTACAGAGCAAAACAAATTCAATTCTGTATTTATGTATTTAAAATAAAGCAGCGCCAGTGCTTTATGATGCCGTGTAAACCGAAGTTAAACCGAACGCGAGTCCCAATTCTCAATGAAGATTACGGCACAAAATCTCATGTGTGTTGAATCTGGAGTCTACTGTACTTGAAAGTTTGCCTTACTAAGTGGCAGGGTTTTCAAGCATGGTGATACTTGTTTTATCTGTGATGTCGCATTGAGTGGATGATTAACGTATGGTCAAGTGTTATATTTTTTAAATATATTTAACCTTTCACTATTTCTCAACTTGTTTTCTATGGACTGATACCTCCAAACCCAATGAAAGTGGGAAATCGAGATAACAGTGTGTGTTTGTGAGCAGTAAGTATTCAAAAAGTTTTTTCACCGCTAATTCCCGTTGTCGGGAACAAGAAGCCAGCACTTAGTCTTAGCGAGGTCCTCGCCCATCCCCCCATCCCCCCGTCCACCCCCCACCAACTACTGATCTACTCCAAAATGCATCTTGGCAATAATTATTCACTGCTAGATGAGCAGAGGCATCAAAACTATACTTTTTGTTGTATTTTGAGATTTATTTTAATATGGTTACTTTTAGGTTCCAAGTCTTTATTGGTCTTGGGTGAAATGTACTGCAATGTGCACCTCAGAGTTCATAATAAATCCAGATTTATTAGATTCAGATTCAGATTCAGATGTTTATTCAGGTAAGGTATATACATACAAGTGATGTTACATTAATGGATTGATATATAGATAGAGCTAGTACATACAATGCCTAAAGCCACTATTACGCAATGCGTTTCGGGCGCATTATTATTAAGTTATCAAGTTCCTACTAAAGTAACATGTGAAAGGCCAATGTGGCTACAATTAATAAACAATAACATTGTAAAACAAAATTCCATAAACAAGGGTTTGATCTATTTTTCATGCAATTTAAATACGTGATGTACAAACACAATCCCTGAGAATCCTCAGTACAGTCAGAATCAAAGCTAGGATTAACAAAAAGTACTAGACTACCACGGACGGAAATGTCATTCAAACATTGACACTTTACACAGTACCATAATATATCTATGAGGATATCTTTTGACTCAGGATGGTCCAATTCTGCCATCCTGCTCCAAAGATTTCCTCATTTATGGTGTGGTATATGTGCATACAATGACTCTAATCCCCACACTTATTACAGTATTATTATTATTACTCTCCACATTTCCCAGTTTTATTGGGTGGGGAAGGCTTTCGGCTTTTATTTGGGCTGAAGCTAGAAAAGACAGGTCCCGAACCCAATTTCCCAGTTTTAGTGAGTGGGGGAAGGCTCTTGGCTTTTATTAGGGTGGAAGCTAGTAAAGACAGGTCCCAAACCCAATCGCCATACACTGCATTACAAAAGATACAATCTTGTTTGCACCACTCACGTGTTAAAGTTGCCACCTCCCTATACTTGTTGTATTTTTATTAATAAAATGTATTTTTTCTGAAAGATAACCTTAATATACCATAAGTGCCCTTGCTCTTCATAACTATAGATTTATATGCATTATCTTTTATAGAAATTGCAGACCTATTAGCTAGTTCTTTCATGGTTAATTAATATTGTTCCAGTGCATACTGTTATGTGACTTGGAGGAACAAACTGTAAATCTGAATCTTAAAGAGATTGATATTGATCACCTAGTGCAAAGCTCTTTTGAAGCCTGGTCAAGATATTGGGCATACTGTGAGTCTTTCGAACTTGGTTAAAAAATGATGAGCCATCCCATATAACTGACAGTTGAATGTCAGGTTAGTGCCACAGTGCCGGCTTAATGTTATCGTACCATTTTAGTGCCAACAGACAATTATACTGTTTTGCAATTATTCTTTTCTTACGCTTTAATAAGTTTCCTAAAAAAAGGCAGGCTATATTTTCCATAAATATTAATCCTCAACAAAATTGAAAGGTTACATTATTTTGAAAATTTAATTTGTCCCTACCCTCAAAAGAAATGTTTTATATTCAAGCGATGAATCACAGTAACGTGGCTAAAGTATGTTGACCAGACAACACACTAGAAGGTGAAGGGACGACGACGTTTCGGTCCGTCCTGGACCATTCTCAATCGACTTGAAAATGGTCCAGGACGGACAGAAACGTCGTCGTCCCTTCACCTTCTAGTGTGTGGTCTGGTCATCAATGTTTTATATTGCCTGTTTCAAATAATTAATAACTAAGATGGTAAGTGGTGAGCATGTGTTTTCTGTAGCTGATGCCTCCTCATATTCCTTAACAGGATAGCAACGATACCCCAGAAAGAAGCAAGCTTATCCATGATCCGCACTTGCAGAGCTCAAAATGACGTGACTGATGTATCGGTGCATGCTTTTCTGATTGTAGTATTTTGTTACTGTGGTCGTCAAGCAAATCTATAATGGAAATCAGTATAGAATAGCTTTCGTACTTTCTGTGCCATACAATACATTGTAATTGATGACCACCCTTCCACTCACGTAGTATTAAAGGACCACACTCTTCAGTTGATCTCTTGTACGAGGCTGCGTTCTAAGTACTGTAGTTCCTTAAATCTCTTCCGAATGTAGCTGTACCTTTTTGTTCTTTTGGTGATTGGTAGTTTGTCCGAGATTCTCACGACGTTCATTTAGAAAAGAAATTATTTTTTTTTTAGTTTTTATGAAACCTTTATGTAAATGACTATTTTTAATCTTTCCTAATGATTAATGCATAAAATTGAACCAAAATGTTGTATAATGTAACATGTCATATTCTTGCTGCATCTGTATTGATTTTCAAGAGTTCTTAATAGCCTTCAAATGTGAAATTTGTTGTTTAATTAAGGTATTGAAGAATTCTTTTATATGCACTGAATGCATCTGATGAATCTGATGATATATATTTGTATAAAGTTTTGGGCATTTAATTTTCGTGTTTAAAATAAAACTTTACAATGTCCATATTTTATTACGATTTCATCAGTGGACGCCACATAGACCCATTTTCTGATTTTATTTAATATGCTTGTCCTTATTGTTTTTGTTTTGTACTAGCGGGTGTTCAGTATTGTCTCATTTCTAAATACAGTACTGCACTTTGGGCATTGTAAAGATTCATTCTTGAAAGCATTACTCTTTACCATTTTTTAATTATTTTTATAGATGTACTCTATTTTTTCCCCCCCAAAGTAGAGTTATCGGAGGAAAACATTCCATATAATGTATGGCATCATATGCACGTACATGCATATACCTGCATGCCTATACACCACACACACACACACACACACACATGTGAAGCATAAGTAGGATATCCAACAATACAGTGTGAAACATTTGCTAGAGACATTTGCATGTTTGCTTTTGTTAATCAGATGAGGCATTTATTACCTTACATTTACCATGTAGTATATACCCATGTTAAGTAGGTAATTCTGAAGTGTGTAAGTCTGTCCTTAGATTTAAATAACTGCACAAATGGCTATGATTTTCCAGAGCTTGCATTTTCTTAGTGCAGCGGTAGTGAATGCAATTTTTTTTTTTTTTGCCAGAGTGTATTTTTCATATCCACAACTTGCTTGTTGCTTTTTGTTTAACTGTTAACTTTTTGTTTAACTTTAACCATTGTGGCAACCCAGCATGAAAAACAGGATTTGCTGGGAATTTTGATAAAACTGTAATGTGTGTGCTGGCATTGCATGAAAATCCTTTCCGCAAGCATATTGTATTTTGGGTTACAAGTCAAATTAATACACTTGAGTGCAGCATCTTGTGTTTGTTATTAAGGTATTGTACACTGAGTAACTTAGGTGTTTATAAGTACATTAAGCAATATTGCAATGATTTTAGTTATTGCAGAATTTTTTATAGGGAAATTACAAATGCCGATACATTTTTACTTAAGCTATTTGTAGTAGTTAATGTACTTGATCCCTATGATGTTGCACGATAGAGTTTTCATTTGTTTTGGCCTAAAATAACATGCTGTGGCATTTTGTATTTTAAAATGTACTCCCGAGAGAGAAAAATGTTATTATTTCTGTATTATGACAAGGTATTTTAAGTGTGATATGTAGTGAGAAGTGGTCAACACACTTCGTTGGTGAAGGGATATGAGTAAAACAGAACATTCAGTGAGGCTCAAATGGATCAGTAAGCTAGTCTTCTGGTGGGCCTAGTCAGACGTGGGTCAAGTGGGCATTGAAGGGTTGGTATCCCTATCAGTCCCTGGGCTGCCGTTCAGACCCTCAGTTTGTTACCTGCGCATATACTCTCCTTGTTACCCCCCAGGGTTGCCTGCATGCTTATACCTACTTTGTTGGACCCCATGATAGGTGGAGGAGCAGGGAAGTTCAGTCTTTTTTTCTCTCTCTCTCTCTCTATCTCTCTGCTTCCAGCCTTTCCCTGTCCATTCTCCATGCTTGGTTCCATCCCCTGCTTCCCTATCATCACTTAAAATGCCTATGCAAAGCCCTCCAGTCTTCATTGCCAATCTCCACACTTATCCTTCCCTCTGACCGTTGCTCCTCTTTTCACCCTTCGCTCTCGCTGCTGATATTCACTTGTGTCCAAGCAAGACATCCTCTGTTGAGACAGTCGCTGATATTGTGAGATACACCACATCCACCAGTAGCACTCGGCTCTTGTGAAGTGTTGGAAAATGTATACAGCACATTTATGATCTTTCCCATAAGTGTGTTATACATGTAAGATGCTTTCTCAAGAATTGCAATAGTTAGTTCTAATAAAGCACTAGTGATTTTCATGACCAAGCCACAACTCAGAAGATGGAGAAGTGACAATGTTTTGGTCTGTCCTGGACCATCAAGTGATCTGGACAGACCGAAAAGGAGATGTTTCGATCCACAATGGACCAAAACATCGTCGCTTCTCCATCTTTTGAGTTGTGGTTCGGTCATCATTTCTTCAGCCATGTTATTGTGACTCATTGTCTGCACTACTGATTTTAAAAGTAACTGGTACTTTAGTGTGATCAAGTTAAGGGAATTTAGGGATTTTGAGTGGAAAGTGGCTGAAGCATTTAATTTTGTCTTTGATCTATTACTGGCTTGTCTGGAAAATCATTGCTCCTAAATTTTGTCTTAAAATATCTGGTCTGAGATGTTTGACTTTATTAACTTTCTCTTCCTTGTCTATTAGTACATGTTTCTGTTCAACATGATGAACTAGCAAAGCTTTCCTCAATTTATTGATCTTATTACATCTTACGAGCTATCTTTATCTTAGGTATATTTAGTATTCATGAGCCCTCAGTTTAAACCTCCATAAATTATATTCACTTTGTTATAGGATGATCAACCTGTTCTCAGGCTAGGCTCGTTAAAGCGGCAGCCGTTTCCCTAAGACACATTCATCAATTTTAATGTATTATGTATTAAATCATTTTGGCTTGTATATTATTATTATACAGTATATTAAAGTTCTATGCATAGTTAGGCATAGGTTAGGTATTTAGATTCTGTTGGTAGGTATTTGTATCTGAAGTATATGGGTGAAGCAATCACCGAGTTGCAATTTGAATAGAGGGTAGTTACCTAACTTTAGTATGGGATGAGAGCTATACTCGTGGTGTCATATCTTCCCACCACTGTCATATAACGCTTTGAAACTACTGGATTGACGGTTTGGCCTCCACCAACACCTCCCTTAATTTGTTCCAACCGTCTACCACTCTGCAAAAGTTAATTTTCTATTTTTTTTGGTAGGTTTATCTAGCTGGTATAAATTTGACTTCTTGTTATTGAAGTTCCAGGTCTTAAGAATTCTTCTTTATCAATTTTGTCGATGCCCATTACCATTTTGTACATAGCTACCGTATTGCCTCTTAAACCAGGGGGTTTGACAGTTGGATTAACGAGCATTTGGTCATTGTTGATGAGGATGGGTCGAGATCTATTTAAATCTAATTACCTGTACTGTACTTGCATGGCAGGTGAATCAGTGGATGAAGTACTGGAGGATGCTTTTAACATTTTGGTGTTTGGGTATCAGCACTTATCTCTATATATAGTGAACAAAGTAGGTAACTATTGGCTCTAGCCAATCCAAGAAGCGGGTGCTGTAATATTAATACCAAGCGTTTGTGGCCATTAGAAGATTCTGCACAGTTGCCAAATGCACTTGCTGAACATGCACACGGTTCCTTGTATGTACAATAAAAAATGCTGTAAGGTTATACTATACTGTTCAGTATATTAAGATATAACTTTCAATTTACTTGGTATCAGTGTTTATTTTAAATAATGTTTTGTGAAGTAATTCTTTCACTTGCTACTGAACTTAATAGTAAAGATTTAAGTAATGCATACACAGTACAGTATTAGAAAATGACTTATTCAACAGGATTATTGTTCCTTTCATTATTTCAAATGATGCATCTAGGCTTGGTGCTGTCTTTTGAAAATTCTGATCATACAACATTAAAACTGGCCAATGTGAAGTCAAAATTCACTAAGTATGCAGGTATAAACTAAAATAATGGATAGACGATTTTTACTAAATTGCATTTAACTAAGAAAATGTAGGCTTCGTAAAAATTGTTATCTATGTGACGGTACATATGAACGTCACATTTAGGGATGCAATATAAACGATGTACAACACTTTTTACATAGCACAGGTGTAGAATAAGAAAAGCTTAGCAATACCTTTCCCCCACAGTCTGACTTGCCTGTGACCAAAACTATCCAGGGGCCAGATTCACGAAGCAGTTACGCAAGTACTTACGAACGTGTACATCTTTCCTCAATTTTTGACTGCTTTGGTTACATTTATTAAACCGTTTACAAGCATGAAAACTTCCCAATCAACTGTTGTTATTGTTATAAACAGCCTCCTGGTGCTTTGCAGCTCATTAACTGTTTAATAATTGTAAACTAAACCGGCAAACATTGAGAAAAGGTGGACAGGTTCGTAAGTGCTTGTGTAACTGCTTTGTGAATCTGGCCCCAGGTCTATATTACTATAATACATGTACATGTTGCACAAGTTTAGTCCGTATCCATTTCCCCGACTTGGTACTAAAATGTTTTACCGAATCTTATTGATGATCTCTAAGATAACTTTTTTCCTACGTATGTTTGGTGATTATCCGTCCTATAGATCATGTACTTAATGCTGGAATTGACCAGTGGATGGATGTAAACATTTGTATGGTAGTATGCTCTGCTTGGCTTCTGAGGCATGAGTCAATGATTGTGTAATGTTGACAATATACAATTTATATTTATTGTATAGCAATAACTGGTTTTAAATGGACAGTAAGAAAAATTATTTCTGTACTTTTCTGCCAAACATGTTACTATGCAGGTATCACTCCTGGGAACATGTTTGCATTAGGTTGAAATGTGGTATTTATTTTATTTAATGATTTAACAACTGATGCAGATGGTATTATAAAAATTTATGATTTAATATTTTTATAAAATCCAAGATGTTTTTTTATCTGCTATGCACATTCCTTCCATCATGCGTGTTTGCCCGAGTTTGTGAATGTATTTCTGCTTTATTTCAGGTGAAGGAGATGTAGAGGAGTGACTGCACTTCCAGAATGCAAGTGAAATGTATATTTTTTATGTGCACTCAGGCGTGTATGTTGTTGCTCAAGATTTTATTTTTATAAGTCAAGTGTCCCAGCATGGCTGATAGTGTTGATTGTGAAATTTGTTAAAGTTCTCAGTTTTCACAGATCTTGCGTATGGCAATCTCGTGCCCTTCCAGTTGTTTATTCAGGTATGGTACTAGGTATTGAAAAGTTCAATATTTCATAGAAATCTGATTACTGCATTTGATATTCATATTTGATTTGGGTCTACTGTACTGAAATACACTATTTCAGATTACAAAATAAAAAAAAACGTGTACCCTGGGAATGCACGAGAGCTATGAAAGAAACTGTGGATAGAAGGGAGAACTACAGTACTGTACTTACATTTAAGTATGTTGTGATTACTTGGAACTTGTGAGTAGTGATAATCGCACATGGCTTTCTACAGTGTTTAATAAAAATTTGTAACATTAAATATATATTTTTTCTTCATTTTAGTACCCAATTGCAAGGGGCAGGAAGCCTGTGCATGTATGTATTAATACAGTAAGAGCGTGATAATCTGAATTCCAGTAACTTTAATCTTTGGGCAATCTGAATATAACTGAGTTCTTGGTAATAACTTTTACTCAAGTTGAGCACTAAAATAAAACTTTAATTTTCATTTGGTAGTAATCTAGTATAATTTTTTACTAGTTTACTAAAATTGGTCACCAACATTAATGGTAGACAAAACTCCGAATTCAATTTCATTTTTTTTTTTTTTAACTTTCCAGATCAAATTCTGACCAACTCTAATGTGGGTGGGCCCCCATATGATTCAGATTATCAAGCATAAACAGTATATACTTTTAACTGGTATCGAAGTTCACCCTTTCACCCCATCCCCCCCCAACAAATCAAACAACTCGCCCTCCTCAGGATGCATCCCCCACAAAAGATATCTAACTCACAGATGCAGGCGAAGAGTCACAATAACGTGGCTAAAGTATCGATCGACTTGAGAATGGTCCAGGACGGACCAAAACGTCGTCGTCCCTTCACCTTCTAGTGTGTGGTCTGGTTAACTCTCAGATACCTACATACTGCCAAACCCAAGAATCAACCCCTATGATTCCTGATTGCAAGTCAAGAACAAAGACATTCAAGATACATTCAAGATACCCCAAATACAGCAATAACAAGTTCAGCAATTCTCCTGCCACCACTCGATAGCAACAGTCACAAATGTCATTTGCTCCACTATTGGATAGAATAACAAAAAAATTATTATGCCTGAACCTCATACTCAATGCCTTTAACATCAATCTTCCTGTGTCTTTAGCTCCTGTAATGGCATCTCTAGTGAAATTTATGACCATTTTGCAAATCCTACAACAATGCTGAATTTGGTTTTCTTGGCTCGGTACCTTTTAAAACTACTTAAACTGTATACCCCAAGTAAAACGAAAGTCGATATGAACTATACTTTTCATGGTCTCTTACTGGAATTTTCAGTTTACTAGCCGAGCCCTAAACTGATAAAATATTTATTTGTGTGTACCTTGCAATGAAAATGCTGTAGTCTCTCATCTCAATCCATTTCTAAATACATTTGCCCATCACCTATGTGGGGATACATAAACTGCATTCTTTGGTAATTTGCATTATATATGCTTTAGCCTTTAATCTTACTTTGCCACATTTTTTCATAATTTAAGTATATTTCTTAGTGATCATGTAAAATTCATTTTAACATCTTTGTAGTTTTCAAAGAACATTTAATGATATGACACCAGAAGTTGCCAATATAAAATAATATTCTTAGGGTCTTATACTTAATTTAAGTATATTAAGTTCAATTTCATAGTGATCATGTAAAATTCATATTAACATCTTTGTAGTTTTCAAAGAACATTTAATGATATGACACCAGAAGTTGCCAATATCAAATAATATTCTTAGGGTCTTTGGTGAAGAGGCACATTCCCCTCAGCTCTTCTTCTATCTTAAAGTCTTGAGCATGCAATAGCAGACCATGGATGGGCAGGTAGTGGGCCAGATCCTCTTGTGCTGCCAACGGAGTGAGAGGCGCTGCCAACTGGTCATGAAGCGTCTGAAGAGGAGGTGGAAGACGGCGACCTCCCAAGACCCTTCCCAGCAGGTACGTGGTCCCGTCCAGGTTAGTTAGGAGGACACGAGCCCCGCTCCTCCCACCTGCTGCTTTCACCACCTCCACCGGTGGTGCCTGTAGGCAATACAGATTATTTGCAAACTTTGGACTGGTTTGAAAGCTCATCTTGGGGGGAAAAGGGAGAGGCCTGACTCACCTGAAATGTAAATTTGAGAATAGCGTCAATTGACTCGAGGATTAGAAGAGGAATTGATTGATTTGGAGCTCAGTTTGAAGAGGGTATCTGATGGAACATGAATTAAGCTGGAAGAAAGCCAGTTAATGCCTGAAATTTAGCTAGTGGAAGTGGATAGACTAACTAGATGGGACACCAACTCTACAAAACAACATTGATCTGCCTGAAGCACTGTTGACACTAACCTGGGTGAAAGGGTTGGCAGCCAACGAGACGTACCGGAGGCGAGGGAGGGAAATGGCACGAGCCACGTGTGGCCAGCAAGAGTCAGTGAGGCGACACCCTGCTAGAGACAGCACCTTCAGCCTCCCTCCTCGAGCAGCACCTTCCAGCACCGCTGCTCCTCCATCTCCTCCCAAGGGGTTGAGATCGAGAAGCAATGCCTCTAGGGTAGGTGCTTGGGCCAGCACTGCCCCAAGCTGTTTCCCACCTGCCTCACCTGTAGCAAAATCATAACTTAAAAGTGTCCTGTACACCACCTCCTTACAAGTGGGGTCTTCAGTTAGATTGAATTTCAGATGGTGTGGAATGTTTCATCAGTGTTCTTTGAAACTTGGCTTCTGGCCAAAGCAGTGATGAGTATATAAGGAATATAACAAAAGTCAGACATGACTAAATAATTGCTAGGAAATTAGGGTGTCTACACTAAGGTCTCTGGATGGAAAACAGGGAAGCAAAGCAGAAGACTTTACCCCATCCTCCATTTCCTCCTGGTTATACTGCAGGCCGGACAATAATTGGAATTAGCACCATACTGTGGTGAACATTTGACAAATAACTTGCTTTACTACTAATCCTGCCATCACGCATGACTATGTAGTTGCTGCTGCTCTCGACAGACTCGTAACAGGGGACAATACAACTGTGCCAAATTTGAAAATATTAAACTAAACCCATTGGTCAATACCTAATAAATTGTGACACTTGCTCTCCACATATGTCAGTTGCCTGTACTTGAGGTCGATCTCGAACCCATTGTTGATGTGACGACTTATACTGAATGTTGTAACTAGCTTAGCTAAATGAATTGTGGGGTTCAGTCCCTGAGCCCATTATGTGCCTCTGTAACCCTTTCCACTACCGCCCACAAGATCGGCATGGGGTGCATAATAAATGAACTAAACTAAACTGTTTATTGAAGGAATACATACAAATTGCACTTAACTGGCTAGGTACTGAGTAATGGGCGCTCCCCAATAAACTCACCCCTTGGAGCA
Source organism: Procambarus clarkii (assembly GCF_020424385.1). Classification (NCBI taxonomy): domain Eukaryota; kingdom Metazoa; phylum Arthropoda; class Malacostraca; order Decapoda; family Cambaridae; genus Procambarus; species Procambarus clarkii. The sequence continues at coordinate 1,118,818 of NC_059647.1, forward strand.
AAATTAAAAACAAACAAAATTAACACCATCTACCATTTGCTGCCCACAGTGCTTCTGATTAATGATGTGTAATTAAGCCACCCAAGAGGTGGCACGGGCATGAATAGCCCTTAAGCAGTGTTACTACTTACAGGATGATTATATAGGGTGCACAATAAACTAATACTCACACGATTATTAGAGTCATAAACTACAGCTCGCAGGACGAGTATGGAGGAACACAAACTAGATTGCAGTGACTAGACCACAAATTACAAGCAATACCTCGAGGTCCAGTCTAATCCCACGGACTTGCCTATGTTGCAGGCGATGAGTCACAATAACGTGGCTAAAGTATGTTGACCAGACCACACACTAGAAGGTGAAGGGACGACGACGTTTCGGTCCGTCCTGGACCATCGACTTGAGAATGGTCCAGGACGGACCGAAACGTCGTCGTCCCTTCACCTTCTAGTGTGTGGTCTGGTCAACTTGCCTATGTTGTTGTGTTGCAGGTGCAGTGTGGCGAGACGTGTGGAGGAGAGGAGTACAGCCAGGCGAGGGACAACAGCACAGGTGAGCTGATTGTGGCGAAGGTCGAGGTAGACGAGACTTGGGTGACCCTGAAGGCCCCCCAGAAGCGCCGCGGCCCGTGTGTCGTCCACACAGCTCTCGTACACGCTGAAAAACACGTTTATCAACACGCATATGTTCTTACATACTCTTTCTTTCTTTCTTTTTCAGAGACTAGACCACTAGAGGGCATCAGAGGCTACACCACTAGAGGGCACCAGAGGCTAGACCACTAGAGGGCACCAGAGGCTAGACCACAAGAGGGCACCAGAGGCTATCTTGAGGTTATCTTGAGATGATTTCTGGGCTTTTTAGTGTCCCCCGCGTTTCAAGTCCAGAGAAGTCTGGCGACCTCATTGGATGACCCAAAGATACGTGGCTGTTGTATTATGATTGACGAATTAAAAAGCCTGTTTATGGTAACACACAGAGATCACACTAACGTGATGCATCAAATGAACAAATCCACAAGGGCCGTTACGAGGATTCGAACCTGCGTCCGGGAGCATCCCAGACACTGCCTTAATCGACTGAGCTACGACAGGGTAAAAAGAGTTGAAACCGAAGTTCTACTGAACTTACTGGATCCCGTAGCCTCTCCGAGGCACAAACCAGGGGGGAGTTGTGTAAAACCCTGATTTGTGCCTCGGAGAGGCTACGGGATCCAGTAAGTTCAGTAGAACTTCGGTTTCAACTCTTTTTTTTTTACCCTGTCGTAGCTCAGTCGATTAAGGCAGTGTCTCGGATGCTCCCGGATGCAGGTTCGAATCCTCGTAACGGCCCTTGTGGATTTGTTCACCTGTTATGGTAAATTTTTAGTGTTGGAGACGATACGGAAACCTCTCTACTAGAGGAGGAGCTGACCTGAGATGGGTGATCCTTGGGGCGGCAGCGACGGCGCAGGCCAGGGAGGCGGCCTCCTCCAAGGACACGCCCAAGTCCGCCCAGCGTAGCTCTCCGCCTTCCTCCACTGTCTGGTACCGGACTCTCAGCACCTACAACAACACAGGATCAACGTACACTGCTGTGCCTCATCTGTCATAACCCGTCCTCACACCAAGTCCATTTCATCCAGTGGTCGACCCCCAAAGACGCATTCATCCAGCCCGTCAAACAAAGACCCAAAAGTGATTCCATGCACCCGCCAAACCCCCTGTTTATGAATGAAAAACGGTTTACACACGACTCAACTGATTTCGTTCGAACACTTCCGGAACAAGTGCTTCATTGACGAATTTTGTTCGAACCACAACGCTGTAAATGCTTCACCCACGTACTACCAGCCCGTCCTCCAAACAAAGATCCAAAAGTGATTCCATGCACCCGCCAAACCCCCTGTTTATGAATGAAAAGCGGTTTACACACGACTCACAACTGCTGACGTTCGAACATATCCGGAATAAGTGTTTCACTGACGAATTTTGTTCGAATCACAACGCTATAAATGCTTCACCCACGTACTACAAATACAAATAATCGCCAACAGAACCTAAACACCTAACCTAACCTAACCTATGCCTATATATGCACAATATGCTAATATATTATAATATTAATTTATACTTGAGAAAATTCCCGTTTTGAATGAACAGCATGTTAAAATTTATGAATGCGTCTGTGGGGTCGACCGCTGGATGTAATGGACTTGAGTCGAGGACGGGTTACAGGTAAGACTAGACAGGGAAAAGGAAGCTCTTTTAGAGACTAAAGAGAGAGCTTACCTGGAGGGAGTCGGGGACGGCTCACCTGGAGGTTAGGAAGGGCAGCGATGACTTCGGAGAGGTTAAGATGATCCAAAGTGCCTTGGTCCATCCCACTGACGTCACCGCTTTGGCAAGGAAGACATGGATATATTATATTGAGTCATTAGCTCTTTTGTGCACACACACTATATATGTGTCTCACCACACCCCTCCTTTCTCACCTGTGTGAAGCCGGGGCGAGGGATGAGAGAGCGAGGGTGTTGACATGGCTGCCACACACCAGCAGCAGCTGGGAGAGCGCCCGCCACCCTTTCTTGGTATCCTGGGTAGTGCTTATCGCCTTCGCCAGATGGCTTTCCAGGTACCCCTGCTTCCAGCTGCCCTCCTGCCTCACTGCCTGTCACGAGGGGACTCATCGAACCTCAACTTCATAACTAAATGGTCTTAACCTTAGACATCAATTAAACCTTAGTCAAATCTACCCAAACCAAGATTGTAATTCATGATAAGAAATTGTATCCTGCTGTACTTTCTAAATCTAAATCAAGAAACCTATTGAGACATATATATATACTTACGGGACGTAAAGGACACTTACGGTGACACTTGGTACTAAGTGGGCGTGTCGGGCAGTCTTGGTGGGCGTGGCCAAGGCACTCTGCTGTTTCCTCCTTCCACTGCTGGCACTTCCACCTCCTGGAGAGCCTTTGGGTGTGAGAGGAGTGATGGCCCTTTCGCGCACCACTCTGCCCCGCAGGCCCTTCTGGCGACCTGAGGCGAGTATACGGTCCAGAACCTTAGAAAACTAACGCTTGTTGACCAGACCACACACTAGAAGGTGAAGAGACGACGACGTTTCCGTCCTGGACCATTCTCAAGTCGATCGTCACAATCGACTTGAGAATGGCCCAGGACGGACCGAAACGTCGTCGTCCCTTTACTTTCCAGTGTGTGGTTTGGTCAACGAATGCTTGACAGACCTGCAAGAGCGAGGTGCGGTGGAGGGTAGTGTGCCTGCGTCCTGCGCCGCCAGTACAGGTCATCTAGAGGCAAGGCCAGTGCCACCTGTAGGGGCAGGTCGACGCTGAGAGCCGCGCACACCTCCGTCAGGTCACGCTGGGTCAGCAACCCTAGCTGAGTGCTCTCTGGTCCAGGAACAACAGGGTACTCTACATCAGCGTGTGCATGATCCACGTTATCACACAAATATAATTCAAATCTTAACTCTATATTTGACATTCTTAACTCTATATTAGACTGTTGACCAAATCACACACTAGAAAGTGAAGGGACGACGACGTTTCGGTCCGTCCTGAACCATTCTCAAGTCGTCCTGGACCGTTCTCACAATCGACTTGAGAATGGTCCAGGACGGACCGAAACGTCGTCGTCCCTTCACTTTCTAGTGTGTGGTTTGATCAACATATTTCAGCCACGATATTGTGACTTCTCGTCTGTCTATATTAGACATTCTTAACTCTATATTAGACGCGTGACAGGCAGATAAAACGAAGATACTTAATCTGCGTCTAGCCATGTGTAAAAGAACTTCGTTAAATGCAACAGTACTATAGACTCCATTTAGACTATGTCAACCAGTTCATATACTTTGATGCAGCTATACCATACAACCCCCACAACAGCTGACTAACTCCAAGGTACCTATTCACTGCTATGTAAACAGATACGTTAGGTGATAGGAAACGTGTCCATTCATTTTTGCCCCGGATTTGAACCCGGGATTCCCGATTGTGATTCGAGAACGAACTTAACTGTACTACCAAGACCCAAACTAGCTCGTCACAACTGTAAAATACTCAGTTTAAAATAGATTGAGATGTAACATACGTCACATACCTGCCTGATAACATGATGATAACACGATGATAACACATAGCATGTGAATGGGGCCCAAAATAAACTACTTTCTCTCACTCGCGCTATTATAAGGCTTCATAATAGGCTGCTGATATGTTAACAAACTCTACCTCATCAAATACTATAATTTGCTTAACTAAACGAATATTTAGGTTCAGTTCCCAAGTCATTATGTCCCCCTATACACTACTACTCACACAAGGGGTCTGGCATGCATGATGAATGAACTAAACTAAACAAATTAATATAACACAACATGTATAATTGGTTAACTCAAGTTTACCGTCAATGTTGAGTGTTAACACTCTCAAGCACAAGGCTCTCAGCTCCTGTACCATGCTAGAGCTAGACTCTATCAACCTTTATGCGATTATTCTTCATATAACGCCGTTATAGCAATATACATGCACAGATCTTGGCACACACTACACGCCCACCCGCTATGTTATTGTTGTCACCGTTGCTATGACAACCGTCCAATGTTGATGGTTGCCATACCTGTACCAGATTCATCAGCATGTAAGTCAATGATTAAATCAAATAATAAAAAACTGACCAAAAGATAGAAATAAGCATGATGCCTCGGAACATGACGGCCACACAGCTCAGTGGTCAGTTAAATCAGTAAATAATTGTCAAAAGATGGCGCAAAGCAGAGCTGCCATGGAAAAATCGCCACCTCGGCGAAATCGTCATTTTTCGCAAAACTCAAAATCAAAACCAGCCATAGAATCGTTTTCAAAATGCTACCATTAGAATTACCGCATCGCTGGACGTTTATTTCTGTTAACTCTTTCTTTGCTAATTTGCAAAATTAAGCCTTTTACACATATATTTACAGAGATACAGCCAATTCAAATATCAAACATATCATCATGTTTTCTCAACATATTATTAAGAAAAATGAGTTGATGAGCAAGTATTAATAATTATAATCAGCCTAATAATAAATGGATATTAAAAAATTATGAATTTATTTCTTCGTCATTTATGTAGACACTTTTTTCATATCTTCAAGCCTATAACAGCCTACAATCACTGTGTAGAAAATTTCTCTGTCTACAATGTCATCAGGATGTTGGATATCCACTAGAGTAAGTCCTGCCTGAATCAGGATGTTGGATATCCACTGGAGAGTCCTGCCTGAATCAGGATTTTCAATATCCACTGAAGAAAGTCCTGACAGAATCAGGCTGTTGGATATCCACTGGGGAAAGTCCTGGTTGAATCAGGATATTCCATATCCACTGGAGAGAGTCCTGCCTGAATCAGGAAGTTGGACGTCCACTGGAGAGAGTCCTGCCTGAAACAGGATGTTGGATGTCCACTGGAGAGAGTCCTGCCTGAATTAGGATGTTAGATATCCACTAGAGGGAGCCTCAATTATTCTTTTGGATATCCTTGATCCTGACGACAATGAAAGCATATCTGAGAGCTGTTGATATCCTGCACTCTGAATATTGTAGAAGGCATCGCATCTATGGATATCTGCTTTCCTTTGATATAATTCTAGTATGTTGTGCCTCAGTGGGAGTCCTATATACTTGTTACAGCCGCCGGATTCCTCCGCGGGTATTCTACATCCTGATTATATTGTAGGATGTCCATCATCCTGAGATATCCAATATGATTAAAATAATGAGGGCAAATTCCTCATAGTGGACATCTAGCATCATGATCAAGGCAGGACTCTCTCCAGTGGACATTAAATATCATGATTCTGGCAGGACTGTCTC
>NC_059647.1:1124786-1159786 GCF_020424385.1 Procambarus clarkii
AGCTAGTACATACAATGCCTAAAGCCACTATTACGCAAAGCGTTTCGGGCATGATAAACTTAAATGACAAGCTTAATACTAATTGAGCATAATGAGTAGAATGAAAACAAGAAATGAAAACATAGCTGAAAAAGCAGCACAAATACAATTATGTCGACAAACAGCGCTCTTTAAGAAAAAACAGACATTGGTTGACAATAGAAGGGTAAGGTAGGTTACAGGGAATTTATTAGGTATAGCTTCGGTTTTATCTTAAACTGGTTGAGAGAGGTACAGTCTTTAATGTCCAGTGGAAAGAATCCTGCCTGAATCATGATGCCAGATGTCCACTGTAGAGAGTCCTGGCCTGAATAAGGATGTTGGATGTCCACTGGAGAAAGTCTTGCCTGAATCATGATGCTAGATGTCCACTATGAGGAATTTGCCCTAATTATTTTAATCATATTGGATATCTCAGGATGATGGACATCCTACATTATAATGAGGATGTAAAATACCCGCGGAGGAATCCGGCGGCTGTAACAAGTAAATAGGAGTCCCACTGAGGCACAACATACCAGAATTATATCAAAGGAAAGCAGATATCCATAGATGCGATGCCTTCTACAATATTCAGAGTGCAGGATATCAACAGCTCTCAGATATGCTTTCATTGTCGTCAGGATCAAGGATATCCAAAAGAATGCTCATAAACAAGGAATAATTGAGTGAATAACTCTTGTTTTATTAAATATATATATATATAGCGGTTCAGTATGATGCATCACTCAGCTAGCCGGTCATTTTTTGGCAAAAAACTTTTGTTTTCTTTTGATTTTTAATTACCTTATTTCCTATAGAAACAGAAAATAGTCAATAATTAAATCAAATAATAAAAACTGACCAAAAGATAGAAACAAGCATGATGCCTCGGAACATGACGGCCACACAGCTCAGCGGTCAGTTAAATCAGTAAATAATTGTCAAAAGATGGCGCAAAGCGGAGCTGCCACGGAAAAATCGCCACCTCGGCGAAATCGTCATTTTTCGCAAAACTCAAAATCAAAACCAGCCATAGAATCGTTTTCAAAATGCTACCATTAGAATTACCGCACCTCTGGACGTTTCTTTCTGTTAACTCTTTCTTTGCTAATTTGCAAAATTAAGCCTTTTACACATATATTTACCGAGATACAGCCAGTTCAAGTATCAAACATATCATCATGTTTTCTCAACATATTATTAAGCAAAATGAGTTGATGAGCAAGTAATAATAATTATAATGAGCCTAATTATAAATGGATATTAAAAAATTATGAATTTCTTTCTTTGTCATTTATGTAGATACTTTTTTTATATCTTCAAGCCTATAACAGCCTACAATCACTGTGTAGAAAATTTCTCTGTCTACAATGTCATCAGGATGTTGGATATCCACTAGAGTGAGTCCTGCCTGAATCAGGATGTTGGATATCCACTGGAGGGAGTCCTGCCTGAACCAGGATGTTGGATATCCACTGGAGAGTCCTGGCCTGAATCAGGATGTTGGATGTCCACTGGAGAGAGTCCTGCCTGGATCATGATGCTAGATGTCCACTATGAGGAATTTGCCCTCATTATTTTAATCATATTGGATATCTCAGGATGATGGACATCCTACATTATAATCAGGATGTAGAATACCCACGAAGGAATCCGGCGACTGTAACGAGTAAATAGGAGTCCCACTGAGGCACAACATACCATAATTATATCAAAGGAAAGCAGATATCCATAGATGCGATGCCTTCTACAATATTCAGAGTGCAGGATATCAACAGCTCTCAGATATGATTTCATTGTCGTCAGGATCAAGGATATCCAAAAGAATAATTGAGTCTCCCTCTAGTGGATATATAACATCCTAATTCAGGCAGGACTCTCTCCAGTGGACATCCAACATCCTGTTTCAGGCAGGGCTCTCTCCAGTGGACGTCCAACATCCTGATTCAGGCAGGACTCTCTCCAGTGGATATGGAATATCCTGATTCAACCAGGACTTTCCCCAGTGGATATCCAACATCCTGGTTCAGGCAGGACTTACTCTAGTGGATATCCAACATCCTGATGACATTGTAGACAGAGAAATTTTCTACACAGTGATTGTAGGCTGTTTTAGGCTTGAAGATATAAAAAAAAGTGTCTACACATATGACGAAGAAAGAAATTCATAATTTTTTAATATCCATTTATTATTAGGCTCATTATAATTATTATTACTTGGTCATCAACTCATTTTTCTTAATAATATGTTGAGAAAACATGATGATATGTTTGATATTTGAATTGGCTGTATCTCGGTAAATATATGTGTAAAAGGCTTAATTTTGAAAATTAGCAAAGAAAGAGTTAACTGAAAGAAACGTCCAGAGGTGCGGTAATTCTAATGGTAGCATTTTGAAAACGATTCTATGGCTGGTTTTGATTTTGAGTTTTGCGAAAAATGACGATTTCGCTGAGGTGGCGATTTTTCCGCGGCAGCTCCGCTTTGCGCCATCTTGACGGCCACACAGCTCAGCGGTCAGTTAAATCAGTAAATAATTGTCAAAAGATGGCGCAAAGCGGAGCTGCCACGGAAAAATCGCCACCTCGGCGAAATCGTCATTTTTCGCAAAACTCAAAATCAAAACCAGCCATAGAATCGTTTTCAAAATGCTACCATTAGAATTACCGCACCTCTGGACGTTTCTTTCTGTTAACTCTTTCTTTGCTAATTTTCAAAATTAAGCCTTTTACACATATATTTACCGAGATACAGCCAGTTCAAGTATCAAACATATCATCATGTTTTCTCAACATATTATTAAGCAAAATGAGTTGATGAGCAAGTAATAATAATTATAATGAGCCTAATTATAAATGGATATTAAAAAATTATGAATTTCTTTCTTTGTCATTTATGTAGATACTTTTTTTATATCTTCAAGCCTATAACAGCCTACAATCACTGTGTAGAAAATTTCTCTGTCTACAATGTCATCAGGATGTTGGATATCCACTAGAGTGAGTCCTGCCTAAACCAGGATGTTTAATATCCTCTGGAGAGTCCTGCCTGAACCAGGATGTTCAATATCCACTGAAGAAAGTCCTGACAAAATCAGGACTGGAGAGTCATCCCTGAATCAGGATGTTGGATGTCCACTGGAGAGAGTCCTGCCAGAATCAGGATGTTGGATAACCTCTGGAGAGTCATGGTTGAATCAGGATGTTGGATATCCACTGGGGAGAGTCCTGGTTGAATCAGGATGTTGTATATCCACTGCAGAGAGTCCTGCCTCAATCAGGATGTTGAATCTCCACTGGAGGGAGTCCGGCCAGAATCTGGATGTTTAACACTTTTGCACTTGTGGCACTCAAAAGAAAAATAATACCCTAGATCCTTCAGCGCTCCGCGCGCCTACGTGGTAAGACCGAAAAAGTGTACACTCTTTTTACTGTCCTGACAATAATTGAAGGCGCACGTATTTAAATTTGGTATCACTGTGTTCGCAATGAAATTGTCTATAAGAGCATACCTATAAAATGCCGCCCAAGCATAAGGACTATCAACACCAAATAAAAAACTATTCAGATCACTCGCCAAGAGCGCCAAACAGCAACAAAATGTTTCCACTCTCTTAATGGTTGCGAAGCCTACATTTGTCCTACATCGCTAATTGTGGTATCATTAGAATCGCAATAAAATTCTCTACACGTACATATGCATATAAATATAGATTCAATGTCGTAGCCCACCCAAAACAGTGTGGGAAGTGGCCGAAGTGTTACCCGCGGCAGCATATCGGCGAAACTCGCTTTGAAAAGTGTATATTCAATTCACTGTCCTGACATTATTTGTCGATGTATGTATTTCATTTTTGTACCAATGTGCTCGCAATAGAATGTTCTATAAGAACATAAGTATTAAAGGTCACATAAGGCTGCGTTCGACCGGCAACATATATAAAAACTACGTCGATTACACTCGTCGTGTCAATAATACAATTGTTTTACCACGATGATTCACTGCCACGCCGTTTTCTTTTATAAGCTGTTCGGCTATTAGAGAAAACGGAAATTTCATGGCAAACATTTGTACACTATTCCCAAGTTGATCGGATAATAAATGGATTTTATACAAATATTTTTGCTCGTGACGCCCCCGAGGGGCACGAATGCTGTGTGCTTAAAATATTGGTGACGAGTCACGTCTACTGGAAAGCGCAAAAGTGTATAAATTAATAAATAATAAATAAATAAAATAAAATGTTTATTTAGGTAAGGTACATACATACAATAAATTTTTACAAAGATTGGTTGACTTATAGTTAGAGCTAGTACATACAATGCCTAAAGCCACTATTACGCAAAGCGTTTCGGGCATGATAAACTTAAATGACAAGCTTAATACTAATTGAGCATAATGAGTAGAATGAAAACAAGAAATGAAAACATAGCTGAAAAAGCAGCACAAATACAATTATGTCGACAAACAGCGCTCTTTAAGAAAAAACAGACATTGGTTGACAATAGAAGGGTAAGGTAGGTTACAGGGAATTTATTAGGTATAGCTTCGGTTTTATCTTAAACTGGTTGAGAGAGGTACAGTCTTTAATGTCCAGTGGAAAGAATCCTGCCTGAATCATGATGCCAGATGTCCACTGTAGAGAGTCCTGGCCTGAATAAGGATGTTGGATGTCCACTGGAGAAAGTCTTGCCTGAATCATGATGCTAGATGTCCACTATGAGGAATTTGCCCTAATTATTTTAATCATATTGGATATCTCAGGATGATGGACATCCTACATTATAATGAGGATGTAAAATACCCGCGGAGGAATCCGGCGGCTGTAACAAGTAAATAGGAGTCCCACTGAGGCACAACATACCAGAATTATATCAAAGGAAAGCAGATATCCATAGATGCGATGCCTTCTACAATATTCAGAGTGCAGGATATCAACAGCTCTCAGATATGCTTTCATTGTCGTCAGGATCAAGGATATCCAAAAGAATGCTCATAAACAAGGAATAATTGAGTGAATAACTCTTGTTTTATTAAATATATATATATATAGCGGTTCAGTATGATGCATCACTCAGCTAGCCGGTCATTTTTTGGCAAAAAACTTTTGTTTTCTTTTGATTTTTAATTACCTTATTTCCTATAGAAACAGAAAATAGTCAATAATTAAATCAAATAATAAAAACTGACCAAAAGATAGAAACAAGCATGATGCCTCGGAACATGACGGCCACACAGCTCAGCGGTCAGTTAAATCAGTAAATAATTGTCAAAAGATGGCGCAAAGCGGAGCTGCCACGGAAAAATCGCCACCTCGGCGAAATCGTCATTTTTCGCAAAACTCAAAATCAAAACCAGCCATAGAATCGTTTTCAAAATGCTACCATTAGAATTACCGCACCTCTGGACGTTTCTTTCTGTTAACTCTTTCTTTGCTAATTTGCAAAATTAAGCCTTTTACACATATATTTACCGAGATACAGCCAGTTCAAGTATCAAACATATCATCATGTTTTCTCAACATATTATTAAGCAAAATGAGTTGATGAGCAAGTAATAATAATTATAATGAGCCTAATTATAAATGGATATTAAAAAATTATGAATTTCTTTCTTTGTCATTTATGTAGATACTTTTTTTATATCTTCAAGCCTATAACAGCCTACAATCACTGTGTAGAAAATTTCTCTGTCTACAATGTCATCAGGATGTTGGATATCCACTAGAGTGAGTCCTGCCTGAATCAGGATGTTGGATATCCACTGGAGGGAGTCCTGCCTGAACCAGGATGTTGGATATCCACTGGAGAGTCCTGGCCTGAATCAGGATGTTGGATGTCCACTGGAGAGAGTCCTGCCTGGATCATGATGCTAGATGTCCACTATGAGGAATTTGCCCTCATTATTTTAATCATATTGGATATCTCAGGATGATGGACATCCTACATTATAATCAGGATGTAGAATACCCACGAAGGAATCCGGCGACTGTAACGAGTAAATAGGAGTCCCACTGAGGCACAACATACCATAATTATATCAAAGGAAAGCAGATATCCATAGATGCGATGCCTTCTACAATATTCAGAGTGCAGGATATCAACAGCTCTCAGATATGATTTCATTGTCGTCAGGATCAAGGATATCCAAAAGAATAATTGAGTCTCCCTCTAGTGGATATATAACATCCTAATTCAGGCAGGACTCTCTCCAGTGGACATCCAACATCCTGTTTCAGGCAGGGCTCTCTCCAGTGGACGTCCAACATCCTGATTCAGGCAGGACTCTCTCCAGTGGATATGGAATATCCTGATTCAACCAGGACTTTCCCCAGTGGATATCCAACATCCTGGTTCAGGCAGGACTTACTCTAGTGGATATCCAACATCCTGATGACATTGTAGACAGAGAAATTTTCTACACAGTGATTGTAGGCTGTTTTAGGCTTGAAGATATAAAAAAAAGTGTCTACACATATGACGAAGAAAGAAATTCATAATTTTTTAATATCCATTTATTATTAGGCTCATTATAATTATTATTACTTGGTCATCAACTCATTTTTCTTAATAATATGTTGAGAAAACATGATGATATGTTTGATATTTGAATTGGCTGTATCTCGGTAAATATATGTGTAAAAGGCTTAATTTTGAAAATTAGCAAAGAAAGAGTTAACTGAAAGAAACGTCCAGAGGTGCGGTAATTCTAATGGTAGCATTTTGAAAACGATTCTATGGCTGGTTTTGATTTTGAGTTTTGCGAAAAATGACGATTTCGCTGAGGTGGCGATTTTTCCGCGGCAGCTCCGCTTTGCGCCATCTTGACGGCCACACAGCTCAGCGGTCAGTTAAATCAGTAAATAATTGTCAAAAGATGGCGCAAAGCGGAGCTGCCACGGAAAAATCGCCACCTCGGCGAAATCGTCATTTTTCGCAAAACTCAAAATCAAAACCAGCCATAGAATCGTTTTCAAAATGCTACCATTAGAATTACCGCACCTCTGGACGTTTCTTTCTGTTAACTCTTTCTTTGCTAATTTTCAAAATTAAGCCTTTTACACATATATTTACCGAGATACAGCCAGTTCAAGTATCAAACATATCATCATGTTTTCTCAACATATTATTAAGCAAAATGAGTTGATGAGCAAGTAATAATAATTATAATGAGCCTAATTATAAATGGATATTAAAAAATTATGAATTTCTTTCTTTGTCATTTATGTAGATACTTTTTTTATATCTTCAAGCCTATAACAGCCTACAATCACTGTGTAGAAAATTTCTCTGTCTACAATGTCATCAGGATGTTGGATATCCACTAGAGTGAGTCCTGCCTAAACCAGGATGTTTAATATCCTCTGGAGAGTCCTGCCTGAACCAGGATGTTCAATATCCACTGAAGAAAGTCCTGACAAAATCAGGACTGGAGAGTCATCCCTGAATCAGGATGTTGGATGTCCACTGGAGAGAGTCCTGCCAGAATCAGGATGTTGGATAACCTCTGGAGAGTCATGGTTGAATCAGGATGTTGGATATCCACTGGGGAGAGTCCTGGTTGAATCAGGATGTTGTATATCCACTGCAGAGAGTCCTGCCTCAATCAGGATGTTGAATCTCCACTGGAGGGAGTCCGGCCAGAATCTGGATGTTTAACACTTTTGCACTTGTGGCACTCAAAAGAAAAATAATACCCTAGATCCTTCAGCGCTCCGCGCGCCTACGTGGTAAGACCGAAAAAGTGTACACTCTTTTTACTGTCCTGACAATAATTGAAGGCGCACGTATTTAAATTTGGTATCACTGTGTTCGCAATGAAATTGTCTATAAGAGCATACCTATAAAATGCCGCCCAAGCATAAGGACTATCAACACCAAATAAAAAACTATTCAGATCACTCGCCAAGAGCGCCAAACAGCAACAAAAAATGTTTCCACTCTCTTAATGGTTGCGAAGCCTACATTTGTCCTACATCGCTAATTGTGGTATCATTAGAATCGCAATAAAATTCTCTACACGTACATATGCATATAAATATAGATTCAATGTCGTAGCCCACCCAAAACAGTGTGGGAAGTGGCCGAAGTGTTACCCGCGGCAGCATATCGGCGAAACTCGCTTTGAAAAGTGTATATTCAATTCACTGTCCTGACATTATTTGTCGATGTATGTATTTCATTTTTGTACCAATGTGCTCGCAATAGAATGTTCTATAAGAACATAAGTATTAAAGGTCACATAAGGCTGCGTTCGACCGGCAACATATATAAAAACTACGTCGATTACACTCGTCGTGTCAATAATACAATTGTTTTACCACGATGATTCACTGCCACGCCGTTTTCTTTTATAAGCTGTTCGGCTATTAGAGAAAACGGAAATTTCATGGCAAACATTTGTACACTATTCCCAAGTTGATCGGATAATAAATGGATTTTATACAAATATTTTTGCTCGTGACGCCCCCGAGGGGCACGAATGCTGTGTGCTTAAAATATTGGTGACGAGTCACGTCTACTGGAAAGCGCAAAAGTGTATAAATTAATAAATAAAATAAAATGTTTATTTAGGTAAGGTACATACATACAATAAATTTTTACAAAGATTGGTTGACTTATAGTTAGAGCTAGTACATACAATGCCTAAAGCCACTATTACGCAAAGCGTTTCGGGCATGATAAACTTAAATGACAAGCTTAATACTAATTGAGCATAATGAGTAGAATGAAAACAAGAAATGAAAACATAGCTGAAAAAGCAGCACAAATACAATTATGTCGACAAACAGCGCTCTTTAAGAAAAAACAGACATTGGTTGACAATAGAAGGGTAAGGTAGGTTACAGGGAATTTATTAGGTATAGCTTCGGTTTTATCTTAAACTGGTTGAGAGAGGTACAGTCTTTAATGTCCAGTGGAAAGAATCCTGCCTGAATCATGATGCCAGATGTCCACTGTAGAGAGTCCTGGCCTGAATAAGGATGTTGGATGTCCACTGGAGAAAGTCTTGCCTGAATCATGATGCTAGATGTCCACTATGAGGAATTTGCCCTAATTATTTTAATCATATTGGATATCTCAGGATGATGGACATCCTACATTATAATGAGGATGTAAAATACCCGCGGAGGAATCCGGCGGCTGTAACAAGTAAATAGGAGTCCCACTGAGGCACAACATACCAGAATTATATCAAAGGAAAGCAGATATCCATAGATGCGATGCCTTCTACAATATTCAGAGTGCAGGATATCAACAGCTCTCAGATATGCTTTCATTGTCGTCAGGATCAAGGATATCCAAAAGAATGCTCATAAACAAGGAATAATTGAGTGAATAACTCTTGTTTTATTAAATATATATATATATAGCGGTTCAGTATGATGCATCACTCAGCTAGCCGGTCATTTTTTGGCAAAAAACTTTTGTTTTCTTTTGATTTTTAATTACCTTATTTCCTATAGAAACAGAAAATAGTCAATAATTAAATCAAATAATAAAAACTGACCAAAAGATAGAAACAAGCATGATGCCTCGGAACATGACGGCCACACAGCTCAGCGGTCAGTTAAATCAGTAAATAATTGTCAAAAGATGGCGCAAAGCGGAGCTGCCACGGAAAAATCGCCACCTCGGCGAAATCGTCATTTTTCGCAAAACTCAAAATCAAAACCAGCCATAGAATCGTTTTCAAAATGCTACCATTAGAATTACCGCACCTCTGGACGTTTCTTTCTGTTAACTCTTTCTTTGCTAATTTGCAAAATTAAGCCTTTTACACATATATTTACCGAGATACAGCCAGTTCAAGTATCAAACATATCATCATGTTTTCTCAACATATTATTAAGCAAAATGAGTTGATGAGCAAGTAATAATAATTATAATGAGCCTAATTATAAATGGATATTAAAAAATTATGAATTTCTTTCTTTGTCATTTATGTAGATAATCAAAACAAATTTAGATAACCAGAGATTTGGCTGGATAATGCAGACTAGCACAGAATAAGTGAAATTCAGATAATTTTCTGGCAAAGCTTCACCATATCCAAATAGAAATTCAGTTTAACTAGAGGACTTTTTATTTTATGGGTGAAAATGTTAGGAACTTTTGTGGTCTCTGTAATCCTTTTGTGCTATTATTCAATGGATGAGTAAGTATGGGGTGCACAATCACCACAATACGTTAGTACAGTATATGGACCAAACTCTCACAAGTCAAGCCTGGCCTCGGGCCGGGCTTGGGGAGTAGAAGAACTCCCAGAACCCCATCAACCAGGTATCAACCAGGCATACCACTGTTGGGAACAGGAACCTTGTCAAGTTGCTAATCCATACACTGTACAGAATAGACCAGAGAGGTTAACCTGTACAGAGTGGCACTTTGGTTTATGAATTTAATCTGTTCCAAGAGACGGTTCATACACCAAAAATAAACTGAAACAAATTTTCCCATAAGAAATAATGTAAATTGAATTAATCTGTTCCACATACCCAAAAATATTATCTCAAAATTTTTTTTATACAGAATATTAATATTTTAATATACCTTACCTTTATTGTGAATTCTTGTTGGCACATGGAAGACTGGGGAGGGAGGGAGGAGAGGCGCTAGTGTTTGGAAGAGGAGTCCCCTTCCATTATAACATCAGGCAGTGATGATATTTCTGGAGTACACTCCTATGTTTTGCAGACATACCACTAGGACTTGGTTGTGGCTCACTGCTTGCTTGTCTTACTATCTGTCAATAGACAATTGTTTTCCCTACATTTTAAGACTGCATTGAGACATGACATTGTCATCTAAAAGGTTAATGCAACGGCCTGCTACAGTTTTATCTGGGCGAGTCTTTTCAGCAAAACTTTGCAGTTCTTTGCATACTGTACACATTTTCTTAATTAATGATTAAATTAAAGATATGTATACTACCTAGCTAGATTAACAACCTACATACCATCTTCATATTTACGAATGATCTCTTGTATTTCCTGTCATCATCCTCACTACTATTTTCTAAGATTGAACTTTACCACCAACTTTCTTGGGACCCATGGTATGATATTTAATAAGAACTTGCTTGTCCTGCTGTTAAAGAATGTAACATAGGTAATCTGAAGACTACTGTATTTTATTTAGTTTACATTTTTGTTATCAATTGTTGCCAATTTTTTTTTTAAATCAATACAGTAGTTGGAAATGAATTACATTATATACCAAATTTATTTTAGTACTGTACTCTTAATCTATTATTATTATTTAACAGTCTAAAAGCATTTACTGTATTCCTAGATTTCTAATAATATTTTACGTGTTTAAACAATGCTTTATGATGGATACTTTATTTTCATTAATAAACAAAGGCAAACATTTTAATTGGGTGTTGGGTTTAAGGTCTATCAACTTCTGGAGGGTTATTAAGGCCACCACAATAGCTTACTGACCAACCAGCAAGTATACTTTAGTCCTGAACATTATCCAGTTCTGAAGTAAACTCAGTGTACATACACAAGCTGGATACACTTTAGCGCAGCTATACTTAAACTGCAATGCAATATCTCGACTGTAACAGTACAGTATTCATATACGACAAACACAGTAATATAGTTATATTAAAATAGTCTGATAAGTTTTAAGTACTAATAGATTTGATTTAACTCAAATAATAATCTCATACTAAATCGGCTACTGTATCTCCTTACTTGCTGAAAATGTTGTGTTCTATACACCCATTTTGTATTAATTTATATTAAAAACTATATACATTGTTTTTTCATCAATAAATACATTAAATCTTTCTGTAATATCACACAGGCAATGGCAGCTCTATATACTGGATTGCACATTGCATTACTTTTAAATTAAAACAAATTACAGTACAGTATTAAAAACACTGCATAATTTTGACATTTTTCCATATAAGGAATTTTTATCCTTGTTTATGTACTATATCTTACACATACAATATTTACATATATACAATGAGACTACCACATAGAAGTACTCAGAAATATAGTACTGTACAGTACATTAAATTATAACATAGCTCTCACATGCACATTATAATAAACATTGGTTGTAGCTTAACAAAAAAATGTATAATCTATTTCTTGTTAAGCTTTGTTCATCTTGCAGTCAATAAGTACACACACTATTAATGGAATCTCACTCATCAAATTTCCAGTGTGCTAACACAGTCGATATACTTCATAATATTAAACTACATTACATGCCATACAGCTATCGTATTTAATATAAAAAAATAATTTCTGTGTAACAAAGACAGGAAAGGACAACCTGTAATAGCTGCAGTTTTACACCAACGGAACAACAATCTGTAATAATTGCAGTACTGTATATTAAAGTAAGCTAACAATAATTTGTAATAACTACAGTGTTTTAAATATAAGGGAATGACAATCTCTAATAATTACAACAGTAAAATAAAGGTCCGAGACTTTTATAACGGCAATTATCAAAAGATAGCAACAAGTTGGGAAGAACAGCATTGTCAGTGTCACCGTGTATTTCAAAAGTCCTAAATATTATGCTACAATTCTTTATAGTTTAATGTTTCAATATACATCTAAAATAAAATTACGGTATACACAAAATATATATATGTAGATTACGTTGTATCAAAACTTTATTTTATCTCTTCAGTTACGTAGTCATGATATAATTTATTTCATTAGATGTGGAAATTGCCGTACGAAAATAAATCTGTTTAAAATAAATTCTCTGATTAATTCTCATGACAGATTTTTAATAGGCTAGGGAGGAATATACTAATGAAAAATATTTTCGCCCTCTTTATGCATACACTGTATTTAGATTTAACGAAATAAACTCATTAAGTCAATTTATTTCTACCCTTAATCTCTTGCCAATATTTATTTTTCTTAAACCTTTATTTATCTTATGCTAGGCATCCTTTTAAGTACCATTTCATTATTGGTATCATTTATTAAATTGTACCGATGGACTTTTGGCACTGGGTTATGCGACATCATATATTCTATGTTATTTGTAGACAATTTACTATTTTTCAAAATTACCACGAGTGCCTCGAACTCTCAAAGCATACCAAAGTTGCTTCTGAGTTCTATATGTTATAAAAGGCTTTAAACCAATTTTCCCATAATAAATTCGTCGGTAGATTATTCTAAAATGGCCATTATTTTTATTCTTGCTTTAAATTGTAAATTTCCTAGCTTCACTATCTTTATCATATACATGTTACTTGCAATTTCTGCTCCCACTGCTGCTTCATGAAGATCTAATCAAGCCCTCCTAGGACAGCTAATTCGTGTATATTTTCTATAAAAAACTAATAACAATTTCTAAAAAATAATAAGATGCATTCCCTAAATAGTTTTTTGGCTTTTCTCTTCAAACTGAATTCAAATTTCAGGTATTCCTTCTCATACTGAATGTGTTCTCTAAATCCTATTCCCAATTTCTTAAAATATTGGTAGTAATGAATACCTTGTACAGTATACATTTGCTTTTTACTGCAAAGCTTTTGCCTAAATTAATGCCCATTTTCTCATACCATATTTATTTCTAACATTCAGTTTATGTGTCCCTTAAAAATAATTTTCATCAACATCCTTTAGTTTTATGTAGAGACAGCAGGAGAGGATCATCCCAAAGACCTGAATCAGACAGATACCACAACCAACTGCCCCAAGAATCAGCAGATGTCGACCAAGCTCGTCTTCAAACTGATGGATACAGCCCTGGCAAAGAAGAACCTTCAATTTATCATGATTCTTAATAAAGCATAGGTTAAAATACAGCATAAAATGTAGAAGAGTTATTCCTCAGAGGTAAGGTCTTGAGTTTGACTTCCACTCGGGACAAAGACATTTCAGTATGTTTACTTTTACCCGATGCCTCTATTAACCCCAAATTAAGAACAAAGATGATAGGACAGCCCTTACTGTTCACATTGATAAGCTGAATTTCCATTGCCATATACAGTACAAAAATGAAACAAAGGTTCATAAAATTGTAGGCATTATCTTTAAAATTAGATACCAAGTACATACCTTGCCCTGTCTTGGTATCCAATCACATCTTAATAACAGACATTAATATGTAGCCATCAATGACAACCTCTCCTACTATTATTAACCGTAAAAGTGCTACAAAAGCAGCATCTTAGGACCTTTCCTATTTCTTATATACTGTACATCAATGACTTGCCGAATGTGTCTAACATTCTTAAATCTATATATATATACTATTTAATGTATATATGGTGTTGATATTTATATAAATAAATGTTACCACTTCCTGCGCTTCTGTGAGGGTGGGCTGGGTTCTAGCTCCGGTCCCCAGTTGGCCTCTAGAACTGATGTGACCCATTAGATGGTAACCATCTCAGCATATAGCTTCAGGGAGCCACCAAGGCTTGCCCAAAGATTGGCATTTCATTACATTCAATGCTGTTTTGTTTTTTAAATTAAAATCTTGTGTTAACAAAAGTACAGCTATATTGTGGCACACATATTTTACATTACCTTGTTAAACAATCCCTATGATGTAGTTGGCAAGATGCTCGCCTGGCGTTTCGCGAGCGCTTTGTTCTGGGCTCGTATCCTGGCCGGGAAGGATTTACGGAGCGTCAATCCTTAACTGTAGCCTCTGTTTACCTAACAGTAAAATGGGTACCTGGCTGTTAAACGACTTGGTAGGGTCCTATTCCGGAGAACATAGGATTGAGGACTTGCCTGAAACGCTATGCTTGCTAGTGGCTGTACAAGGATTTAAGAACCCTTGTATATGAAAATAAGAAAAAAAGTACAAAATCTTACTGTATTCAACCATATTTATTACATTTTTAATTGTTCTGTATAATCAAGCCTTGATTCAAGTCCCAACTGAGACTTGAAAATACAGTACTGAATAAGATAAATATCTTAAATTTACTCTACTTTTCCAGAGTTTGAAAGTGGAGAAACAAAGAAGCAAAAAATGTAAATTGCCAAGTTTAAATATAGAACAAAGAATACGAAATGCTTTTCTCCAGCTGGGTGGACAGCGCTTCGGATTCGTAGTCCTGAGGTTCCGGGTTCGATCCCCGGTGGAGGCGGAGACAAATGGGCTAAATGTTTCTTTCACCCAGATGCCCCTGTTACCTAGCAGTAAATAGGTACCTGGGAGTTAGACAGCTGCTACGGGCTGCTTCCTGGGGGTGTGTAACAAAAAGGAGGCCTGGTTGAGGACCGGGCCGCGGGGACGCTAAGCCCCGAAATCATCTCAAGATAACCCAAGTACAGTATAATAATACTTATGGAACCACAACCACCAAAGCTGCAAATGCCAAGACACCTGGATGAACTTATTAAGACCCCATCAACTTCCTTCCCTCCCTAAGCCACTTAGATAAGTCCTTGATGGCATAATGGTCACACACTTACCCAACACCTTACAAACAAATTGGTCTGGGTTCAAGTCTTGGCTAGGGAGGATTGACTAGTTGCAATCCTCAACTGTTTACTTCTGCTCACCCAATAGTAATCAAATACCCGTTTGTAAATTAATTGGCAGGTCGTGTTTCAGGGAAAAATTTGTCAAAGTTGTCTGTTCCTATACCCACCATTGTAAAAATAATAAATAATAATAATCTTCCCCGCATTCAGGGACAGGAAGCCAGTAAATATGTTGTGAACAAAGACTGTACCATAAGAGTATAATAAGCGTGAGTCAACCTCATTTAAACATTTTACCATACGAGAGAACATACTGATATTTACATTGTACCAAATGTTGGAAGGATGATTCCTGACACCACAGTAAGGTGAGGGAGTCTTGCAGCAGGAGTCTGGAACAGTGTTATTGATGCCTGGGTTTTCACGCAACCATTGGCTGTCTCCCCATTGGCTGAAGGTTAAGGCCCCGCAACAGTGGTACTGAAAAGAAGTAAACAAATGTCAAGGAAAAATAAAGAAGTAACCAATTTTCATTTTCTAAAATCAGATACTACATACTTCACCCTGCCTCAATAACTATTATGATCTCGTTTATCGATATCTCACCTGTACTGGTGCCTGGGTATCTACTACCCTTAATTACCTCCAACATAAGCAGAAGACACTGCTATATTATAGGTGTATTATAGGTGACCATTTTGGCACTAAGGGCAGGAGCGGCCTGTCAAGGCTGCCAAGGCATAGTGCAACTAGCAAGAAAAATGGAAAAGTTTGAAGCTACCTCACATAAGTGTTTTAATAAGTATCAATATTATACACAAAGTAATCACACTAACGTGATTGCATCAATGAGAAAATCCGTAGGAGCAGTGATGAGGGTTTGAATCTATGCAGTGAGTGTTCCCACACACGAACATAACATGAACAAACATTAATTCGGTAGAACTCCGGGTTGCAATCCTTTTATTATATCATGATCTAGTTGCTAAGGCATGGGAACACCCACCACATAGGTTCAAACCCCTCATTAAATTATTATTATTAGTTTTACTGTACAAATATTTTAAATCTATGGCCCAGCATAGCTAGTTCCATATTAATAATAATACAATTAGAATTAACCTCAATATACAAATACTTTGTGTAGATGAATAAATATTCTTGCATTCACGAGTTCAAAAGTGAGTTTGACGAGTGTAAGTATACAAATTACATTACAGTACAGTACCTCTATCTGCATCTGATCTATGGCCTGAGTGACGTCTGGGTCTATCATATAGTTGTTGTTGAAGGTGGAGGTGAGGGTGTGGGAGAGCTCGGCCATAACCTGTTCCTCATACACGTAGGCCAATACTCCGGCCACTGCTTCTATCAGGAACACCAGCAGCAGAAGAAATGTGTACTGCAAGGAATACAGTATATAGTAGGCATAAAAAGAGAACGATTACTATGCTGCAAGACATGTTGTGGTCTTACCGTTGCACTGATGTTACCTGCTGCACCTGTTAAAAATTTCAACACTATACATGTTTTTAACATCCCAGATAGCCACAATAGGCACAGCAGAGGAAAACAGGAAGGTTTAATTTAGTTTAGCATCCAGAACATGAAAGTCTGGATGCCATGAAAATAATACAAAGAATTAAGAGACAAGTAACAGTCAGGGTATTAAACTTAAGACTTATCTAACAGCAAACCAGGAATAATATAACCTATGAAAATACTTTAGTGCTACCAAAAATAGTACCAACAGACATTAAGAGATCATGATAGGTACAGTTTAGAAAATCAAATCCTTCCTAGTTGTATGCAGTCTCAACACTTGCTATCCTGAGTATCTAAACAACTAGCTATGAATGCCACAGACTTTCTAATCACTCTGCCAACCCAAGTGTATTCCAGGCCTTATACAGTATACAGATCTGGTAGTGATGGGACTTCCAGTCACAACTGCAGTTACCAAAGTTAAAGACTGTACCATACAGACTTTACCATGTTAAAGACTGTACCTCTCTCAACCAGTTTAAGTTAAAAGCGAAGCTATACCTAATAAATTCCCTGTAACCTACCTTACCCTTCTATTGTCAACCAATGTCTTTTTTTCTTTAAAGAGCGCTGTTTGTCGACATAATTGTATTTGTGCTGCTTTTTCATCTATGTTTTCATTTCTTGTTTTCATTCTACTCATTATGCTCAATTAGTATTAAGCTTGTCATTTAAGTTTATCATGCCCGAAACGCTTTGCGTAATAGTGGCTTTAGGCATTGTATGTACTAGCTATACCTATAAGTCAATCCTTGTAAATATTTATTGTATGTATGTACCTTACCTAAATAAAATTGTATTGTATTGTATTGTAAAGAAAACCATCTGTGCATGCCAGGAAACATTGGTCTATAGAGAACACTCGTCTAGCTATAAACAATTGTAATACCTGTAATGTATTTACTTGAATTTGCCCGAGGGCCACTAATGCTCAAGTGGCCTCAACAAGGACAGGAAAATGGCTGCTTGTCAAAGGTCCCCCTATTTACCCTGAAGATATTTTTCAGCTGGATTTCAAAATTTAACAGAGTTTTGGTCTTTAAGTTTTGGTGAATAATATTAAATAGTGTTGAGGGTAAGATGGTATTGTTGGTTTAATTCCTGTTGTTGGGGTCAGGAAGCCTATACTTAGGTTAGTAGACGACCCCCCTACAGTCCTAAACCAACTACTGACCTTCCCCAGGATTGAACCCACAACTATTGACCAGCTCTCAAGTACCTATTGATTTGTTGGCTTTATAGAAAGAGCTAGTACATACAATGCCTAAAGCCACTATTACGCAAAGCGTTTCGGGCAACTGCTAATTCGGCTAGCCGGCACTAGGCACGGTTAATGTCCTACGACTCTTTCCCTAAGTTGCATCTTTGCAGTACTGGCATTCTACTGAGTCATGTTACACGACATCTTTTATTGTGGTACACCAGTTGCTCTGTAAACATTACTTAATAAATTAAGGTCCCCCACTCCTGGCTTGTTTTTTCTCCCCGATCAGAAATTATGTTCCTAACTTTTTTTTTTTTTTGAGATATATACAAGAGTTGTTACATTCTTGTAGAGCCACTAGTACGCGTAGCGTTTCGGGCAAGTCCTTAATCCTATGGTCCCTGGAATACTATCCCCTGCCGCGAAGAATCGTTTTTTCATCCAAGTACACATTTTACTGTTGCGTTAAACAGAGGCTACAGTTAAGGAATTGCGCCCAGTAAATCCTCCCCGGCCAGGATACGAACCCATGACATAGCGCTCGCGGAACGCCAGGCGAGTGTCTTACCACTACACCACGGAGACTGCTCTCCTCTCACTATATTATGCACTAATCTATCCCTATCTTAATTATGGTATCTGTGCATGGGGGTCTACCACTGCAAACCACCTTAAGCCCATAATCACGCAGCAAAAATCTGCTATCAGAATAATAACTAACTGCTCTCAGACAACACTCAGCTTCCTTGTTTAAATCCCTAAACTTGCTAAATATTAACTCCCTCCACACATTCTCTTGTGCCAACTACATTTACAAAACCCTGTTCTTAAATGCAAACCATGCTCTGAAACTCTCCCTGGACAGATGTAATAGGACCCATTATCACCACACCAGAAATAAATATCTCTTTGATATCCGACAGGGTCAAACTTACTCTGTGTAAACACTCTATGCAAATTAAGGGACCTAGTCTATGGAACTCACTCCCTAGTGAATTGAAAATCTGTAAAACTTTTGCCTTATTTAAAAGCAAATCCAAAAAGTACCTAACTTCATCTTCTTAGTTTCCTACACTGAGCTTTAAATTTGCTCTGTACCTAGTGTTACCCAATCTCCTAATTTTTATGTAGTATCAAACAACCTTATCATTGTGTTCATTGCTGTCTTCTTTTATGTGCTAGCCATATGCTGTATTGTGACTACCAATTTTTGTCAACTACCATTCAAGCTGTCATTGCAACCAATCTTAGCTACCTATGTGCTTTAATATACTGTACCTACAATTTTCTCTCATCTTCTTTTTTTCATTCCATGTAACTGTTATCATTTTTTTTGTCTATAAATTTTGCGAGTATTTACCTACTTAAATTTTTTTTAGATTAAGGACCTGCCCGAAACGCTGCGCGTACTAGTGGCTTTACAAGACTGTAATTACCATATTATGTATCCTCACATTCCCAATGTACCTTCTTGTATATGCATAAATAAATAAATAACATTGTACAAGAATGTAACAACTCATGTATATATCTCAAAAACAAATATTTACCTATCCTGTTTGCAGTAGTGTACCCCAATTGACATTCCAAAGTCACATCGTTTTCTCTCGACGTTTCTACAATTCATTCTCTTTAAAGTTTTCAAAGCGTATACTATTATATATAATGCTGTTTAGCCAAAGCATTTATTTTATTTATTATTTATTTATTTCTATACAAGAAGGTAACATTGGGTTCATGAGAGTACAGAGCATTGAAGTTATACATTCTTGTAAAGCCACTAGCACGCATTTCGGACAGGTCCTTAATCTAACAACTAATTTTAAGAAAGTAATTTCTTTCAAAATTAAAATACGTTTTCAGGTACATTGTAAGAGAATATAAGAGATACATTGTATAAGAAATTTGACAAGATTCGTATGTACATTAAAGTAAATTTATGTAAATTTAAGGGCTATCCACAAGTACATTGTTGCATAATTTGAGGATTATTGCAAGGTATTATGCAGTAAACAATGGGTTCAGTATAATTATCATGATATAAGATGATAACAATGATTATAATGATAAGGTTATATGGCTTAGGTGCATAATTATTGGGAGAATTGGGTAGCACTAGATACAGTGCGAGTTTCTAGCACAAGGTAGAAAACTAAGATGAAATTAGGTATTTTTTGGTTTTATTTTTGAATAAGGCAAAAGTTGGACAGCTTTTCAATTCATTAGGGAGTCAGTTCCATAGACTAGGTCCCTTTATTTCCATAGAATGTTTACACAGATCAAGTTTGACTCTGGGGACATCAAAGAGATATTCATGTCTGGTGTGGTGAGTATGAGTTCTATTACATCTGTCCAGGAAAAGTTTCAGAACAGGGGTTAAGAGCAACAGATGTTACTCTTAAATATCTCTTACCACTGCTGGAACTCTTATCTATAGACACAAGAGGCCAAGGTAGAAAGGAGAGAGAGAAAGGTGCCGAGGCGTTTTGATCTGAACGAGAATATCGTGAGAGTGAACCAACAGAACAAAGGACATTCCTGGAGGCATTAGTGAAGCGCCTTGTGGTGATGAAGAATGTGAAATTTGGGAAAATATTTGCAATATGCGGCCCTCTTAGCCACCTGGGAGCCAGGAGCTAGTGCGAGAGAGGGAGAGAGAGAGAGAAAGAGAGAGAGGCCGGAAAGTCTCCCCTCTGAAGATGGTAGAGAATGTTACAACATCACTCCCCAAGACTCAATGACCTGAAAGCAAGAAATTAAATACCTTATTTTCGATGTAAAGTGATGATAGTGTGGTGAGAAGATGGGGGGGGGGTACAGTGAAGATAGTGAGTAGTGAAAATGTATGGTGAATGCCGGTGTTAGGTTTCCATTGAGGCAGCATATTGTATTATAATACATCCCCCTTCTCTGTCTGTCTGTCTCTCTCTCTCTCTCTCTCTCTCTCTCTCTCTCTCTCTCTCTCTCTCTCTCTCTCTCATGTCCCTGTGGGAGGTCTCTTTCCTACAAGTCTTCTCTCCAGGTTCATTACTTTTACTTTCTCTTAACCGCTCCTCCGCTTTCTCTTATTTACATGCGTCACCCCGTCATATCTTCTCATTTTCTCTTATTGTTCCCATTATAGTTCCCAGGGGGGACTATCATATTTACTACCACTACCATAACCTGTTTAATGTATGTAATGTGCTTGGTGAGTACCATTATAGGACTTACGAGGTCCTCGTTCACCTCTGGCGAGGTCTTATGCTCGGAACTGTATAGTCTGTTAGTGGGGAGACAGACAGGCTCCCTGTCAGACTGAAGGAAGGGCAGACTGAAAGAAGGGCAGACTGAAAGAAGGGCAGACTGAAAGAAAAGCAGATTGAAGGAATAGCAGACTGAACAAAGAGAGAGGGAAAGTGTTTTTCTGACTCTCCATAACACCATCTGACATCTGGGGAATTCTCACTGTATGTACAGAAAGAGAGAGAGAGAGAGAGAGAGAGAGAGAGAGAGAGAGAGAGAGAGAGAGAGAGAGAGAGAGAGAGAGAGAGAGAGAGAGAGAGAGAGAGAGAGAGAGAGAGAGAGAGAGAGAGAGAACAGACAAAACACAATAATAACACAATACCCATTTACGCTGAGACCATTAGCACGAACACAATCAGTAAATACAACAGTTGCAGATGAGTAGCCAATATGGTGAAGGGTGTTAATGGGTGGTAATGAGTGAGAGAGGAATGAGGCGGCGCTCCACGTGAGCCGGATAAGACAATATTCCACACACACACCGGCCTCTCATCCGGCCAGTCATGTCATGTCCCTTCTTGCTTCAGCCGGCCCTTAGACACGAGTTGATGAGACAGCATTTTTAGTCGCAAGAGGATGGATATATTTCTTATATTTCTCTCCTGCTTGCACGGTTGAAAATTTCTGTTCGGAACGGTTGTGTCTTTCTGGCTAGGATGGTTGGTGTTCTCCGTCTCCTCTGTGTTCTCTAATGTTCTCTGTGTTAGGTGTTCTCTAACTCCTCTGCCTCAGGAGTTAGATTAGGTGTTCCGTCCACTCCCAGGTCACTTTCTCGAATCGTCACAGCTAAGGTAGTTTCCCTTCATTGTGTACTGTCCCTTTGGTCTCCTGTCACCTAGTTTCATTTCCGTAACTTTACACTTGTTTGTGTTGAACTCCAGTAGCCATTACTCTAACCACCTCTGCAGCTTGTTCAAGTCCTCTTGAAGGATCCTACAATCCTCAATCTGTCACAACTTGTCTCATTAATTTCGCGTCATTCGCGAACATCGACATATAGGACTCGACTCATGTAAACACGTCGATCACGTATTTTAGAAATAGAACTGGTCCCAGCACTGATCCTTGAGGTACTCCACTCGTTACTGTTCGCCAGTCTGACTTCTCGCCCCCTTACTGTTACTCTCTGGCTCCTTCCTGTTAGGTAGTTCCTTACCCATGCTAGGGCTTTTCCGGTTACTCCTGCCTGTCTCTCAAGTTTTAATAGCAGTCTCCTGTGCTGTACTTTGTCAAAGGCTTTTTGGCAGTTCAGGAATATGCAGTATGCCCAGCCTTCTACCTCCTGTTTTGTTCTTGTTACTTTATCATAGAATTCCTGGTTTGCTATGCACGATTTCCCTTCTCTGAACCCATGTTGATGTTTGTTTACATATCTAATGTTCTCTAGGTGTGCAACCAGTCTTAACCTAATTATTCTGTCAGGTACATTACAGGGGATACTTGTCAGTGATACTGGTCTGTAGTTAAGTGCCTCTTCCCTATCACCTTTTTTGAATATTGGTACGACATTTGCCTTCTTCCAGCAACTGGGCAACTCTCCCTTCGTAAGCGACTCATTAAAGATCCTTGCCAGAGGCACGCTGAGGGTCTGCGCTGCCTCTTTTAGTATCCACGGTGATACTTTGTCTGATCCAACCGCTTTAGTTGCATCCAGTGTTGTCAACTGTTTCATTACCTCCTCTGCTGTCACCTCTATATCTGATAGTCTTTCATCTAGGGTAATCTCTTCTAACAATGGGAGCTGCTCAGGCTCGGTTGTAAACACTCCATGGAAACTGGCATTCAGTACCTCACAGATTTCCTTGTCACTTTCAGTATATGCCCCCTCTGTTTTCCTCAGTCTTGTCACTTGGTCGTTCACCGACATCTTCCTTCTTATATGGCTATGTAGTAATTTAGGTTGCTTTTTCGCTTTGATTGCAATAGCATTCTCATGTGTGTGTGTGTGTGTGTGTGTGTGTGTGTGTGTGTGTGTGTGTGTGTGTGTGTGTGTGTACTCACCTATTTGTGCTTGCGGGGGTTGAGCTTTGGCTCTTTGGTCCCGCCTCTCAACTGTCAATCAACTGGAGTGTGTGTGTGTGTGTGTGTGTGTGTGTGTGTGTGTGTGTGTGTGTGTGTGTGTGTGTGTGTGTGTGTGTGTTTATCTCTTAGTACAGGGGGAAGTGATATTTAGCTCTATATGCTCCTCCTATTAACCTTGTACCTGCTGCCTTTTAAATTTAACTGCGTGTTTGTGTGTTTGAGTGTGTGTGTGTGCGTGTGTGTGCGTGTGGTGGAGGTCGGATGAAGAGGACACCGAGAGAAAGTGGTACCTGCCCCGAGGTGCTAAGCATCCCATCTTTCCACCACCAAGATCGTGAGGAAGATGCTGCATCTGGTCAAATTGAGCTCTCAGCTTGCGAAACTATTATGTGGAGACCTTAGGGTTCTGGCCCGTTGGTGCCGGTCCCAGGACCTGTGTTCTTGAAGATTGTGTGCAAGGCCACTCCCGAATACTCTCAGGATGGTCACGTTGAGAGGCGGGACCAAAGAGCCAGAGCTCAACCCCCGCAAACACAACTAGATGAGTACACACACACACTAGAAATGCATTAGGCAGTGATGTGGTGGAGGCTGACTCCATACACAGTTTCAAGTGTAGATATGATAGAGCCCAGTAGGCTCAGGAACCTATACACCAGTTGATTGACAGTTGAGAGGCGGGACCAAAGAGCCAAAGCTCAACCCCCACAAACACAACTAGGTGAGTACAACTAGGTGAGTACAGAGAGAGAGAGAGAGAGAGAGAGAGAGAGAGAGAGAGAGAGAGAGAGAGAGAGAGAGAGAGAGAGAGAGAGAGAGAGAGAGAGAGACAGACAGACAGAGGTTGTTCAAAAAACCTTCAATACATAACAATAAAAATATATTCATCAAAAGTATTGTATATTATACCAATTATTATTTTCTAACAATTAACAGAAACTTTAGACATAAACAACAATTTCTAAGTTAGAATTTGTTCCTTGTTTCTAAGTGGCTTAAGTGTCTAATGTCTTAGAATGTTCACTTTTGTTATCACTACGTCAAAATTCCGATGTTTTAATAAAATCAAAAGCACTTCAGATCTGACGCTTTCCCTATAATGTTATTTCTGTTCATTTTCACCTTTTTCATTATGTTCTGTGTTCACTAAGTTATGTGTTCTGTGTTCACTAAGTCATGTGTTCTTTCATTGTGAGCATTGAGTCTACTGGCTTAAAAACACGTTGAAACTTTAGAACATTTAAGAACACATTCCTGTTCTCCGTGTGCGTGGTTCTTGTTCATTCTTGTTCAGTTGGGATAACGTACAAGGGGTTGGTGTTCTGTGACTGTTCTGTGTTCTGTGTACAAGTGATAACTTATATTGATGGTTCATTATACCCCATTTCCCATTTTCATTATATTCCTTCAATGCCTTTCAGTGGCCGGCGCCCTCGATTAACAACCCAGGGACCCGGGTTCCATTCCTGGGCAGGAAAGAAACGATTGGGCACATTTCCTTTCACCTGATATACCTATTCACCTAGCAGTAAATAGACACCAGAGAGTAAGGCAACTGTTGTGGGTGTCACTGACCTAGGGAAGGGCAACAGTTGGCCTAGAGGGTACCTTACACCTCATGCATCTGTTCACCCAGGGGTGAACAAAATTTACAATGCATTTTGTTGTGTAAATTTTATAATAAGTGTAATGCATTCTACAGATATTTATTTCTTTTTCTCCAACTCGATCGTGTATATATATATATATATATATATATATATATATATATATATATATATATATATATATATATATATATATATATATATATATATATATATATGATTAGAGAAATTAAAGGAAGCCATTTTACTTATAAAATTATTGATTTTTGAGAGAGGGAATGTTCTCAGGTAACTCAAGGCTGTGTTCACCTGGGCAGAACACTGATTGTTGCTCATCTCAACACTGATCAGAACACTGATCTCTTGTATTGCCTGATTGTTGCTTGTGTTCCCTGATTGTGGCATACCTTGTGTGTTGCCTGAATGTTGCTTATCTCGCGTTATCTGATTGTTGTTATCTCATGTTGGGTAATTATTGCTTATCACCGTGTTCCACTAACAATTCCCTTGTCACTACCTACTCTATGCACTATATATATTCACTCCTGCACTATCAATGCACTCGTCCTGTTGTGTCACAGCTTCCCAAATACAGTTAGGAGTGAATTTCGCATTTTTCTAACCCATTCTTCTTGGGGTTTGACCTGAATTCCACATCTTGGTGGTGGCTCTGTATCTTGGATTCTAGTATTAATATTTTGTTGTAAACATTCTTGTTGTTAGCTCTTGCTAACTGGTATATTCGAGATTAGAATATTCTATCTTTAGTCTGTATAATTATATAAATATATATGTGTCTTGGAACTTGCTGTTGCTTCTGATATGTCATGGAAAATTCACATGTGTGAGATTGATACATGGCCTTCCAGAATAAGGGAATGTTCTCAGCCTGCTAACAGGAGTCAGCAGT
Source organism: Procambarus clarkii (assembly GCF_020424385.1). Classification (NCBI taxonomy): domain Eukaryota; kingdom Metazoa; phylum Arthropoda; class Malacostraca; order Decapoda; family Cambaridae; genus Procambarus; species Procambarus clarkii. The sequence continues at coordinate 1,150,824 of NC_059647.1, forward strand.
CGTCTGCTCCTGTACCCTCCTGTGTGTAAAACTAGTAGGGTAAGGCTTACCATGAGCTATGGGAAGGGAAAGCTCTCAGCCTGCTAACAGGAGTCAGCAGTCGTCTGCTCCTGTACCCTCCTGTGTGTAAAACTAGTAGGGTAAGGCTTACCATGAGCTATGGGAAGGGAAAGCTCTCAGCCAGCTAACAGGAGTCAGCAGTCGTCTGCTCCTGTACCCTCCTGTGTGTAAAACTAGTAGGGTAAGGCTTACCATGAGCTATGGGAAGGGAAAGCTCTCAGCCAGCTAACAGGAGTCAGCAGTCGTCTGCTCCTGTACCCTCCTGTGTGTAAAACTAGTAGGGTAAGGCTTACCATGAGCTATGGGAAGGGAAAGCTCTCAGCCAGCTAACAGGAGTCAGCAGTCGTCTGCTCCTGTACCCTCCTGTGTGTAAAACTAGTAGGGTAAGGCTTACCATGAGCTATGGGAAGGGAAAGCTCTCAGCCAGCTAACAGGAGTCAGCAGTCGTCTGCTCCTGTACCCTCCTGTGTGTAAAACTAGTAGGGTAAGGCTTACCATGAACTATGGGAAGGGAAAGCTCTCAGCCAGCTAACAGGAGTCAGCAGTCGTCTGCTCCTGTACCCTCCTGTGTGTAAAACTAGTAGGGTAAGGCTTACCATGAGCTATGGGAAGGGAAAGCTCTCAGCCAGCTAACAGGAGTCAGCAGTCGTCTGCTCCTGTAGCCACCTGTGTGTAAAACTAGTAGGGTAAGGCTTACCATGAGCTATGGGAAGGGAAAGCTCTCAGCCAGCTAACAGGAGTCAGCAGTCGTCTGCTCCTGTACCCACCTGTGTGTAAAACTAGTAGGGTAAGGCTTACCATGAGCTATGGGAAGGGAAAGCTCTCAGCCAGCTAACTTAGCTGGCTGAGATTATGCTGCCATGAATATGGCAGCATAATCTGTAACTAGCTCATCAAGACTGTAACTTGCTTAGCTAATCGAATTTTGGGTTGAGTTCCTGATTCTGTTATGTGTCTCTATAACTTTTCTCACTACCACTCACAGGATGGGTATGGGGTCCGCTACCACTCACAGGATGGGTATGGGGTCCACTACCACTCACAGGATGGGTATGGGGTCCACTACCACCCACAGGATGGGTATGGGGTCTACTACTACTCACAGGATGGGTATGGGGTCCACTACCACCCACAGGATGGGTATGGGGTCCATTACCACCCACAGGATGGGTGTGGGGTCCATTACCACCCACAGGATGGGTATGGGAGTCTACTACCACCCACAGGATGGGTATGGGGTGCACTACCACCCACAGGATGGGTATGGGGTCCACCACCACTCACAGGATGGGTATGGGGGTCCACTACCACCCACAGGATGGGTATGGGGTCCACTACCACTCACAGGATGGGTATGGGATCCACTACCACCCACAGGATGGGTATGGGGTCCACTACCACCCACAAGATGGGTATGGGGTCCACTACCACCCACTGGATGGGTATGGGGTCCACAACCACCCACAGGATGGGTATGGGGTCCACTACCACTCACAGGATGGGTATGGGGTCCGCTACCACTCACAGGATGGGTATGGGGTCCACTGCCACCCACAGGATGGGTATGGGGTCCACCACCACTCACAGGATGGGTATGGGGGTCTACTACCACCCACAGGATGGGTATGGGGTCCACTACCACCCACAGGATGGGTATGGGGTCCACTACCACCCACAGGATGGGTATGGGCTCCACCACCACTCACAGGATGGGTATGGGGGTCCACTACCACCCACAGGATGGGTATGGGGTCTACTACCACCCACAGGATGGGTATGGGGTCCACTACCACCCACAGGATGGGTATGGGGTCCACTACCACTCACAGGATGGGTATGGGGTCCACTACCACCCACAGGATGGGTATGGGGTCCACTACCACCCACAGGATGGGTATGGGGTCCACTACCACCCACAGGATGGGTATGGGGTCCACTACCACCCACAGGATGGGTATGGGGTCCACAACCACCCACAGGATGGGTATGGGGTCCACTACCACCCACAGGATGGGTATGGGGTCCACTACCACCCACAGGATGGGTATGGGGTCCACTACCACCCACAGGATGGGTATGGGAGTCCTCTACCACCCACGGGATGGGTATGGGGGTCCACCACCACCCACAGGATGGGTATGGGAGTCCACTACCACCCACAGGATGGGTATGGGGTGCACTACCACCCACAGGATGGGTATGGGGCCCACTACCACCCACAGGATGGGTATGGGAATCCTCTACCACCCACGGGATGGGTATGGGGGTCCACCACCACCCACAGGATGGGTATGGGGTCCACTACCACCCACAGGATGGGTATGGGGTCCATTACCACCCACAGGATGGGTATGGGGTCCACCACTACTCACAGGATGGGTATGGGGTCCACTACCACCCACAGGATGGGTATGGGAGTCCACTACCACCCACAGGATGAGTATGGGGTGCATTAATGAACTATTAATAAGCAATTGCTCTAGGCCAAGATTCAACAAGCATTTCCCCTCATTCATAATTGCTTTCTTTTCAATTATTAAAACCTTTTTCCATCTCCAAAACACTATGAAACTGTTTATAACAATAACAACCTCGAGTTGTGACGATGCCAAGATCGTGTACTGTTTAATAAATGCAAATTGTGCTGCTATGATTGAGGAAAGATGTACAGGCTTCGTAATTCTTTGATGAATCCAATCTGCGTTCAAAATGAAGTTTATATAAGGTTTTTCTTCAGGGTCAACAGGGTCATTGAGTCGTTGGGTCGCCAAATAAACTATTATTTTTTTTACAATAGTCCCAAAAAGTTTATGTAAATATGTCAGTGATGATATTTTTAACTCTTGCTTCACCTGGTGGTGGCTGAGTGGACAGCGCTCGGGGTTCATAGTCCTGAGGTTACGGGTTCGATTCCCGGTGGAGGCGGAAACCAATGGGGCAGAGTTTCTGTCACATTCATGCCCCTGTTCACCTAGCAGTAAATAGGTACCTGGGAGTTAGTCAGCTGTCACGGGCTGCTTCCTGGGGTGTGTGTGATGTGGAAAAAAAGTAGTTAGTAAACAGTTGATTGACAGTTGAGAGGCGGGCCGAAAGAGCAAAGCTCAACCCCCGCAAACACAACTAGGTGAATACACACACACACACACACACACACACACACACACACACACACACACACACACACACTGAGAGAATGTAAAGTAGGACATCAGAAGGCTACAAGAGACCATGTCACCAGGATCTATCAAGCATCTGCCCCATGCCACTTGCGAAACCGCTACATCTTTTTCTCAGCCGTGACGCCTTTGTTTACATTGATTCAACAGTTTACAAGCGAGGAAACGTCACAGACCGGCGGAACAGAAATGGCGGGGCCTTTTTTCTTTCACCTAATGCCTCTGTTCACCTAGCAGTGAGTAGGTACCCCGGAGTTAGCGGGGACCTCGATAAAAGCCAAAACGTGTATGTATACACTCTGTCTTCCTGTCCCCCATGACATAATGAATTATTATAAACAACCTAGTTGTGGTTTAAAGCTAATAAGCAAAGCTGCCATAGGGGAAAGATGTACAGGTTTCGTCAGTAGGGGGCTTGAATGCTAAATAAATCCTGGCCCAGTTCTCTACTAAAGAGCTCAGAGAAGTATGTGCCCAACCGGTTCTGCTACTGGTATATCCGACCCGTCCAAGAGGCAAAAAAAAACGAGATTGCATCTGTGTTTCACAAGTTGGTGAGTGGGAGCAGTTTTTTTATTGTTTTTAGAAGCCACGATAAACAACACAGGGTTAATGTCCCCTTAGTGGTAGTAATGTTTACAGGTGTTGACCTCTGTTGACCTCTGTTGATAGTTGACCTCTGTAGACGTCTGTAGACGTCTGTTGACCTCTGTTGACGTCTGTTGACAGTTGACCTCTGTGTTCCCATTAGTAACGTGTTCAAGATTTGTTCAGAACGGTCGCCTGTTTCCTAAACACACAGACACTCACACACACAGATATGAACGAGCCCAATAGGCTCAGGAACCTGTACACCAGTTGATTGACAGTCGAGTAGCGGGACCAAAGAGCCAGAGCTCAACCCCCGCAAGCACAACTAGACGAGTACACGAATGCACAAAGATACCCCTCGCAGCATCTGCCATTATGTCATTCCCAACTTTTATTCAAGTTCACTCTAAAATAAAAAACCAATTAAATTCGCTATTGTTCCTTGATCTCAGCACGTCAAACATCTCAGCTACAATTCCAAGCGAGTCACAGCATCTTCCTCTCCTACTCTGAAGCTGGGATCAACCAAGCTTTCAAAAAAAGCCATAAAAAGCTAAAATATCGATGTGCTTACTGGCCAACGTTTCAAGAGTTAACAGGGAAATGAATTCGCATTAGACTTCTAACCCCTGCAACTCTAGTACAGGACATCCGTCCTGTATGAACAGACGCACAAATTTGAGAAACGTTGGCCAGTAAGCACATTATCCAAAATCATTGAAACAACGTTTCCAACGTTAATTAAACGTTAATGAAACGTTGCCCGCAGGAAACTGACGAATAATGTGGATTTCTAGTTGGGACGTCGATCAAGAATCGACGTATAGGAAAAATTAACGTTACAAACGTTTATAGAACAATGTGGGTTTTAGGTCGCGATGGCGACCAAGAAGCGACCTTCAGCAAGGTTTGTCCAATGGGTGGGGCTGGTCGTTATATCGAGGTACTTGAGAGCAGTGAAGGGGATGGTTACACACGACCTCTGGGCTGGTTACTTCCAACCTGTCCGCTTCTTGATAAGGTTACCAGGTTGTTAGTTCTGGAACTAGTTTAGTGTCATACCTTAAACCAACTTCGTCTCGTGCTTGACAAGGTATGGACTCCATGCTGGAGCCGCTGTCACCAAACTCCTAAATCTTTCTTTCTGTCCGTTTTATAGAGGACTTTGTCTCACATTCGTTACCCTGTGTCTGGCCTCCAATTCCCTCCACCAAATCTCATTACATTTACTTGGGTTGAACTTTAGTGGCCATTTGTTGGGATCTTTCATCAGTTGGTCTAGGTCATCTTGTAGCCTCTTGCTATCTTCCTCGGTCTTAATCCTCCTCATTTTACGCATCATCAGCAAACATTGAGAGGATTGGGAAGCATTCTGTGTGTGAGGGTGAGAGAGAGAGAGAGAGAGAGAGAGAGAGAGAGAGAGAGAGAGAGAGAGAGAGAGAGAGAGAGAGAGAGAGAGAGAGAGAGAGAGAGAGAGAGAGAGAGGAGAGAGAGAGAGCCACGCCCACATCTGCATAAGTAGATAGATGGTAGTGACTTAAGCTCTGAAGTAAGTTACCCAAACACACAGCTCAAGTTTGCTGGCTGATCTCTTTCTCCATTTCTTTCTAACCTATATTTCCCTGCCCTACTAGTCCACCCAGCCTCCAGCCCCACCCCATGTGTCCACACCTACCAGATAACTGTATTCACATGTGCCCACACCTGCCAGATAACTGTACCCCCAATGAACCTTGAGGGCATCTTGAGGTTATCTTGTGGTTATCTTGGTTATCTTATACTGGGCTCTGTTATATGTATATTTGAAACTGTGTATGTAGTCAGCCTCCACCACATCACTGTCTAATGCATTCTATTTGTCTACTACTCTGACACTGAAAAAATTCTTTCTAGCGTCTCTATGGGTCATTTGGGCACTCAATTTCCACCTGTGTCCCCTTGTGTGTGTGTGTGTGTGTGTGTGTGTGTGTGTGTGTGTGTTAGCACCACCGAGTTTAATCCCAGCGTCCATCCTGATATTCTCCTCTCTAACCTGACCTTCTCCTCTTTAAACATGACTTATTAAAGTTAAAAGGAGATTGCTTAAGCAAGCAGTGGATCAACAGACTTGTTTGTCTAGGAGGACGTCGCTCCAGAGGAAGACTGAGGCACGCCAGCACAATGATGATGTGCTGCTCATATGTGACATCTCCATGGCCTTAGACGACATCCTGTAGTTGGCAAATGACGTCGCACACTTCGAAGTGACTTCGCACGGTTCGTGAAGTGACTTCACACTGCTACGAGGAGATCTCTCTCTGCTACGTGGAGACCTCTCTCTGCTACGAGGAGACCTCTCCTGCTACGTCGTGACCTCTCACACGTCAACAAAACCTCCAGTGACCTCTACCGGTGACCTCCATCACACCAAAATCAACATGACCTTTGTGTCAAAACCTGTCAAAACCTTGACAGGTTTTTGTGCTCTATTCAGGTGACATTTTGTCAAAATTTCATGGCGTCCTTAAAGCAAAAACATTAACATTTGTTTGACTTAAACAAGTTGAGTGCATGCACTAATACTAGTTATTAAAGGTGAGTGAACGTGCTCATTTTTGGCTCTAAGATCTAGTAAAAACCAGAGCTAGGATTCATCAAGGATTTATATAAACACTTGCGAAACCCGTACATCTTTCCTGAATCATAAATGCCTTTGTTTACATTCATTTAAAACATGATGAGCTCCCAAATACAACCAGGCTGTTTCAACCAGGTTAGGTTAGGTCAGGTTAGGTTAAGTTAGGTTAGGATAGGATAGGTTAGGTTAGGTTAGGATAGGTTAAGTTAGGTTAGGTTAGGTTAGGTTAAGTTAGGTTAGGTTAGGTTACGTTAGGTTACGTTAGGTTAGGTTAGGTTAGGTTAAGTTAGGTTAGGTTAGGTTAGGTTAGGTTAGGTTAGGTTAGGTTACGTTAGGTTAATTACCTCGGGTTATAATTGATTTCAACTGACCACATACACATTCATCTTAACTTCAAAGATGTTAAACAATGCATTCTTAAACACCAGTCTGCAGACTTTAAATATATATATATATATATATATATATATATATATATATATATATATATATATATATATATATATATATATATATATATATATATGTGACTTAGCCCATTCATATGCAATCTCCATTACATACCAACTTTCTCAGACAATATTTGCCACAAGTATTTTTTCGCTCGAAGTTTATTTTTCCTGGCGAAGTCTTTCATCTTGGAAGGAGTTTGACGCCATCTTTGTGTGCTTAACATTCTTATCAGACACCTTAAGACGATGCAAGAGTAAGACTTTATTAGGTGGTGTCAACCACCAATTTGGAGGACTGTGAAGTGGCTGGTAACACTGGTTGTTAAGGAGGGTGGTTTGTAGAATGTAACGGAGCACGTGCAAGCACATACACACAGACCAGCTGCGAAATTGAAATAGGTTTATTGAGGTAAAATACACACACAAAGGGATGTGGTAGGTTATCTTGAGATGATTTCGGGGCTTAGCGTCCCCACGGCCTGGCCCTTAACCGTTAAACTTATTTGAACCGTTAAAACCGTTAAAAACCGTTAAAACCGTTAAAAACCGTTAAAACCTCTAAAAACCGTTAAAACCGTTAAAAACCGTTAAAACCTTTAAAAACCGTTAAAACCGTTAAAACCGTTAAAACCGTTAAAAACCGTTAAAACCGTTAAAAACCGTTAAAACCGTTAAAAACCGTTAAAACCGTTAAAAACCGTTAAAACCGTTAAAACCGTTAAAAACCGTTAAAACCTTTAAAAACCGTTAAAACCGTTAAAAACCGTTAAAACCTTTAAAAACCGTTAAAACCGTTAAAAACCGTTAAAACCGTTAAAAACCGTTAAAACCGTTAAAAACCGTTAAAAACACCGTTAAAGGTTAGTTTGTTATTCAGTGTATACAGTAGTACTCTCTGCTACTTACGAAACACTGAAAGGAAAGGTTGAATCGGTCAGAGGGAAACAATGACTCTCCCTTAAATTACCCTGACCTCTGTAACAAGCCAATTCGCTCGTAAACAACCGCAGCCTATAAGGAACAATTACCATCAATGAGAAACAATGGGCAGAGTTCCTTTCACCCTATGCCCCCTGTTACCTAGCAGTAAAATAGGTACCTGGGTGTTAGTCAGCTGTCACGGGCTGCTTCCTAGGGGTGGAGGCCTGGTCGAGGACCGGGCCGCGGGGACACTAAAAAGCCCCGAAATCATCTCAAGATAACCTCAAGATAGCCCGTACGACCCCCATACCGGTTTCAGCAATAGGAGCAAGAGATAGGTCCCCCATGCAGCTGACAGACTGTTCTTTGTTTAGAAATGATAAACGATTATCAAACACACGACTCGCAGTTTTCGAACATTTTTTTTCGAACAGTGCTTCAAGCTGACGACCTGCGTTCGGATCCACGTTGCAATATACTCTTTTTCCGCGTATTTCAGATACAAAGAATCACTAACAGAATCTAAATACCAAACCAACGTCTAACGATACATAGAATTTGAATTTAAAATAATGTTTATATACTACAACAAACCGTTTAAACCGTTACAACCGTTAAAACCGTTAAACCGTTTAAACCGTTAAAACCGTTACAACCGTTAAAACCGTTACAACCGTTAAAACCGTTACAGCCGTTAAAACCGTTAAACCGTAAAACCGTTTAAACCGTTACAACCGTTACAACCGTTAAAACCGTTACAACCGTTACAACCGTTAAAACCGTTACGACCGTTAAAGCCGTTTAAACCGTTACATCCTTTAAAACCGTTAAACCGTTATAACCGTTACAGCCGTTACAACCGTTAACATACACAATGTTAAAATCGATGAATGCCTCTTTTGGGGGACGTCCGCCGCTTGAACGAGCCTAGCTTAAATACGGGTTAACTGTTTATAGAGGTGCGATTCGAACAGAGGAAGAGAGATGTTCGAGAAAAAGTTCGAACGTTCTCAGTTGTGAGTCATGAGTTTTTTCATACAAAAACAAGATGATTGTAGGATTGATTAACTACCACTGGCCTTGGTTCGAACCCTGGCCAGGTAGGATAGATTAGGTACGAATCCTAAAGTCTTCGCCCCTGTTCAC
>NC_059647.1:1164786-1187286 GCF_020424385.1 Procambarus clarkii
GTGGACCAGACAGTTTGTACAAGAAATGAGATGTGTCAAGATAGGGATCCCACATGAAGGTAGCCCAGTTAAACAGTCTCCCAGTTGAACTGTGGCAAAGTTGAGATCTTTGATCTTCAAAGTAATCAAGATATTACAGCATTCCAAACCATCTGCGGCAAGATAATCTAGGTCTTTGCACTTCAAAGTAACCCCCTGATACTGACCCGGTCTTAGACATGATCTTCAAAGTAATCAAGTCTTTGATCTTCAAAGTAATCAAGATATTACAGCATTCCAAACCATCTGTGGCAAGATAATCTAGGTCTTTGATCTTCAAAGTAACCCCTCTGATACTGACCCGGTCTTAGACGTGATCAACAGCTCTCCTGGCGGCCAATATTGACATGGGGTGTCGATATCTCAAAGCCTCGACCACCCAAAGATTTACAAGACGGGGACGCAACGCGCACTTCACTTGCATTAAGCGCCTCTCATCTCGCGTTACCTGAACACACCTCGCACTAATTACCTCCTGCTTGCCTTTCTCTGCTCCTTGGTTCCCTCTCGTCACCTGAACGGCCCCTGTCGGCGTCTGAAGGCTATCGTTGATGTCTGAGTGACACCGAGTTTCTGAGAGAGAACCGGACGGTCTCAGGGTTTGGAGTAATCTGATTGGTAGAAAGAGGGATTCTTAGGGCTGGGGACCTCTGAGGGCTCAGGGTGTCTGCGGGAATACCCTGAGGATTGAGGGTGTCTGCTGGAATACCGTGAGGGCTCAGGGTGTCTGCTGGAATACCCTAAGGGTTCAGGATGCCTGCTGGAATACCCTGAGGGCTCAGGGTGTCTGCTGGAATACCCTGATGGCTCAGGATGTCTGCTAGAATACCCTGAGGGCTCAGGGTGTCTGCTGAAATACCCTGAGGGCTGAAGATGTCTGCTGCTTCTGTTTGCGAAAGATCGCCTGGCTTAGCGTGTCTCAACAGACTGTTTCTGGCTTACATTGTCTGTCCTTACTTTCTCGATTTATCTTAACTTTCACACCTTGCCATGTCTCAACCTCTCCTGTAGTTCTTCCTTCTGTTTTTCTTAATTTTCTCGTGCCTGGGTCTTCAGTAAGGTTGGATCCGTGAAAGTTTGGCTCCACTTTCTGCATCTTCATCTCTGGGCGGCAGATGTGATGCTGTGATGCTGTGTCATGTAGGTAGTGATGTCTCGAGCATTAAACCACCAATGGCTGATTGACAGACGTGTTTATGTTAGCTCTTAAGAGTGTATACGAGAGAGAGAGAGAGAGGGAAATGTACTCATTACACTCGCCTTCGTGATGAATTTACCTGAATTTACCTGAGGGCCACTAATACTAGTGGCCTCAGTGGAGCCAGGAAGCCGGCGGGTTGTTAAAGGTCCTACCCCCCCTTTCCATTTGCCCTGATGAAAGGTGAAAGTACTTTCTTAAAATGTCAATAACATCAATTACAACTCTTTATTACTTTCATAAATTTGTCCTTCCAATCGTTTCGAATCAGCGTTATTAAAGACGAAAAAGATCACAATCACTCTGTCTCTCTGTCTCTCTGTGTCTCTGTGTCTCTGTCTGTGTCTCTGTCTTTGTCTCTGTGTCTCTGTGTCTCTGTCTCTGTCTCTGTCTCTCTTGTCTCTGTCTCTGTCTCTCTGTCTCTCTGTCTCTGTCTCTCTGTCTCTGTGTCTCTCTGTCTCTATCTCTCTGTCTTTGTCTCTCTGTCTCTGTCTCTCTGTCTCTCTCTCTGTGTCTGTCTCTGTCTCTCTGTCTCTGCCTCTCTGACTCTCTATCTCTGCCTCTCTGTCTCTGCATCTCTGTCTCTGTATCTCTGTCTCTATCTCTATCTCTGTCTCTCTGTCTATGCCTCTTTGCGTCAAACTTAAAAAAATCTATACTGACCAAACCCCACATTAGAATTTAGACAAAGAACGACGTTTCGGTCCGTCCTGGACCATTTTCGAACCAAGTTTGATTCTAATTCTAATTAAAAAACAGTAATTACATTCTCTAGAACCACCGGAGGGAACCACATCTTCAAGAGGGGTATAATAATGCTATAATAACTTGATTCCATCTCCACTCATGTCTCATAATCGGTTGAGAATGGGAGAGAATATTAATTAGTTTGAAACGTCAACCAGCATTTACACCAGGCAAGCAACGCGGAACTGAACTCGGTACAGCATGGTGGTATTACAGCTGTAACCACAAGGGTAATACCACAACCATAGATAAATGATGTAACTGAATAATGAAAGAAATCGAATACAAATACAGGATTTGTTTTAATACATCATATACAACTGGAATGTCATGCCAGTGGCCAAAAATAGCTGCAGAAATAGAATACATCCGATTGATAGACGTCTATTCCTTGGGTGTGGATAGATAGCTATTATTATAGAATGGATAGGTATGATAGACAGGTGTTCTGTAGCTATTGTTAATGTGTAATTATGTGTAGTTTAACACTAACTTTTCAGGTTATATCTCGTCCCAAGTTTCTCAATGTTTCAATTGAGTTACCCTGCATCTCTCTCTCTTTCTCTCTCTCTCTCTCTCTCTCTCTCTCTCTCTCTCTCTCTCTCTCTCTCTCTCTCTCTCTCTCTCTCTCTCTCTCTCTCCCTCTCTCACCCTTCTTCTCTCACTCTCCCTATTACCTCACCTCGTCTCTCACCCCTCACTCCTCACCCTGACATCCTGGGGCATCTCTTGAAACATCCCACTTTCACATATGCCATTTTTCCTCCTTTAAAATCTTAATCGTCTTTGAGATATGAATTTCAGCTCCCACGGTGAACTTGCCGTGGGGGGTAGCCAGCTTTCCTCCCACTGTGGTCAAACTCCCAGGTCAGTGCCGTTGGTTATATTAGATTTGGTTATATTTGGGTGGGTTTGGTTAGGCTGGCTTAGGTTTGATTTCGGTAGGGGAGCTTTGATTTAGTTAGGTGAGGTTAGGTTAGGTTAGGTTAGGTTATGATTGGTTGGTTGATTGGTTGGGTGTTGGTTTGGTTAGGATAGGTTAGGTTAGGCTTGGTTAGGATAGGTTAGGTTAGGATAGATTAGGATAGGTTAAGTTAGGTTAGGTTAGGTTAGGTTAGGTTAGGTTAGGTTAAGTTAGGTTAGGTTAGGTTAGGTTAGGTTAGGTTAAGTTAGGTTAGGTTAGGGTAGGCTAAATTAAGTTTGGTTCCGTTACGTTAGGATAGGTAAGATAAATTTAGGTTGGGTTAGGTGTACTAACCTTTAAGGTTAGGTTAGGGTCGCTCCATTAGGGAAGAGGTAATAACCAGTGCCCAGTGAGTCCTCTAACCCATTGTCCGGGGTTCGAACTCTATCCTTTTGCGTCAAACACAACATTTTCTTATAAATGTTAAGGAACAGCAAATACTTTTAAAGACACTATACCGAGTATATAATACCCCCGTAGCCTCTTAAGGTGATATAGAGATCTAGTTTGTTGTTTGTTCTTTGATAGATCTTGTGTGTGTTTGCACCTTTGTTTGTTTCTTGTGTTAAATCTGCGACTGTTTGTAAATTTGAGAAAGAGGAGGAGGTATAGAAACGATGGATTATAGAGATGGATAAAGGTGAGGAATAGCGAGAGGGAGAGAACATGGATAGGAAGATAGAGGATGAAAGAAACGAGGAATGAAATATATTGACCAATCCACACACTAGAAAATGAAGGGACGACGACGTTTCGCTCCGTCCTGGACCATTCTCAAGTCGAGGAATGGAGTATGTTTGTGTGTGGGTTGGGGGGGGGGATAGTGGGGGTGTAAGAGGGGGGTCACCCATGTCAACATAAACCTCTGGGTCGAGCTAATATTGCCAGTCGCTTCTGCTTTATACACCTTTGTTTGGTCGTCTGGCGAGGACGTTACTACTCTCAATTCTCGCCTGAAAGCCGTGTGGACAAGCTGTGTTTATTGTGAAACACACTGAGTTAACGGAGTACAGATTGGGCAAACGGAACACAAAGGACTCTCCTGTTTTCATACGTAATTAATGGTGTTTTACCTGTAAAAAAAAACACACACACACAGAGGAACATTCCTGGATATTTCACTGAGCAAACAGGTACGCTCAGTACGCGCTTCTAAACACCTTTAGTTAGAGAACATTTTGCTAGGGCAAACACGAGTGAGAGATGATTGTGTTTGTACCCGAGTGTGTGTGTTTTTTCTCGTTTGGCTTGTACAAGCTCATCTCAATGGGTGGGTAAGCATCTTCATGACACGGGAGAGGGTCAGAGCATCATTGAGGACGATCTTCAGGCTCAGGAGAGCAGCTGGAGGCTGAGCTTGTAGAAGGGAGTGTGTGTGGTGTGTGGTGTGTGGTATGTGGTGTGTGGTGTGTGGTGTGTGGTATGTGGTGTGTGGTGTGTGGTATGTGGTGTGTGGTATGTGGTGTGTGGTGTGTGGTGTGTGGTATGTGGTGTGTGGTATGTGGTGTGTGGTATGTGGTGTGTGGTATGTGGTGTGTGGTGTGTGGTATGTGGTGTGTGGTATGTGGTATGTGGTGTGTGGTGTGTGGTATGTGGTGTATGGTATGTGGTGTGTGGTGTGTGGTGTGTGGTATGTGGTGTGTGGTGTGTGGTATGTGGTATGTGGTGTGTGGTGTGTGGTATGTGGTGTGTGTGTGTGTGTGTGTGTGTGTGGTGTGTGGTGTGTGGTATGTGGTATGTGGTGTGTGGTGTGTGGTATGTGGTGTGTGGTGTGTGGTATGTGGTGTGTGGTATGTGGTGTGTGGTATGTGGTGTGTGGTGATATGTAATCATTCGGCCTTCGAACATTCTCCACAGAATTACCTTACCTCCCCTCAGCTTTTAGTCTGTCTCATATCCCTTCCATGTGTTCTATAGTCTTAGCGTTTGTTCCTCATTCTTATTTTACCTTCCATCCCACAGTGAACAGTTCCACCCAACAGTGAACAGTTCCACCCAACAGTGAACAGTTCCACCCAACAGTGAACAGTTCCACCCAACAGTGAACAGTTCCACCCAACAGTGAACAGTTCCACCCAACAGTGAACTGTTCCACCCAACAGTGAACAGTTCCACCCAACAATGAACAGTTCTACCCAACAGTGAACAGTTCTACCCAACAGTGAACAGTTCCACCCAACAGTAAACAGTTCCACCCAACAATGAACAGTTCCACCCAACAGTGAACAGTTCCACCCAACAGTGAACAGTTCCACCCAACAGTGAACAGTTCCACCCAACAATGAACAGTGCCACCCAACAGTGAACAGTGCCACCCAACAGTGAACAGTTCCACCCAACAGTGAACTGTACCACCCAACAGTAAACAGTTCCACCCAACAGTGAACAGTTCCACCCAACAGTGAACAGTACCACCCAACAGTGAACAGTTCCACCCAACATTGAACAGTTCCACCCAACAGTGAACAGTTCCACCCAACAGTGAACAGTTACACCCAACAATGAACAGTTCCACCCAACAGTGAACAGTTCCACCCAACAGTGAACAGTTCCACCCAACAGTGAACTGTACCACCCAACAGTAAACAGTTCCACCCAACAGTGAACAGTTCCACCCAACAGTGAACAGTACCACCCAACAGTGAACAGTTCCACCCAACAGTGAACAGTTCCACCCAACAGTGAACAGTTCCACCCAACAGTGAACAGTTCCACCCAACAATGAACAGTTCCACCCAACAGTGAACAGTTCCACCCAACAGTGAACACTCACTGTTATAAAGCAGCACTAAGATCTAACAGGTCTTAATACCATCTTAGATGATGATAGTGAATCTATATAAATCGTAGCTAACATCATCTTCCGGTTCCTTAAGCACCGTTACAAGAACCAAAAATTAAGAACGTGGAACCATGAGAAACAAATCTCTCCTTGTGTATGAATTTCTCAATTGTTAAAAATAGATGTTTCTTCTAGTATAAAGCTGTGTACGAATTCCTCAATGTGGCAGAAATAATATTTCCTATCGCCATGTGGGGGGAGCCGGTCGGCCGCGCGGACAGCACGCTGGTCTTGTGATCCTGTGGTCCTGGGTTCGATCCCAGGCACCGGCGAGAAACAATGGGCAGAGTTTCTTTCACCCTATGCCCCCTGTTACCTAGCAGTAAAACAGGTACCTGGGTGTTAGTCAGCTGTCACGGGCTGCTTCCTGGTGGTGGAGGCCTGGTCGAGGACCGGGGCGCGGGGACACTAAAAAGCCCCGAAATCATCTCAAGATAACCTCAAGATATGTGCAGTCTGTACGAATTTCTCAATGTTTCACTAATAACAAACATGGGATGGAGAAAATGCACCAGCAAGGAAAATAGTAATGGAAAAATACTTTAGGTACTTTTGGGAATATTTTATCAATCTGCAAATGCATTAAAATTTTAGTGAAAGTCCTCATTGCAAAGTTAACAATCCTCTTCCTTAATTTCTAACACTATATATTAGGCACCAAATATACGTACCACTGACAATATACTTTTA
Organism: Procambarus clarkii; assembly: GCF_020424385.1. Classification (NCBI taxonomy): domain Eukaryota; kingdom Metazoa; phylum Arthropoda; class Malacostraca; order Decapoda; family Cambaridae; genus Procambarus; species Procambarus clarkii. Next base: position 1,171,267 of record NC_059647.1, read on the forward strand.
ATGAAAGTGTAATTTAACACCAAAAAAGGGAAAAAAAACCCTTGGTCTTTTTTAACGAAACTTAATTATTAAAAATGCTTTCTTAGTGATGTTTTGCATGCTACAGATTTTGGTCCCAAAATCCTTATAGACTATTTAAGCTGTGGTGATTCAAAATAATATCGGCTCAGGCCATTATATATCTGATCAGCAAGGAGTGATTATGACCAATGAGTGATGACCTTTGACTAATAGTCAAACCATCTTCGAAAGCAATCAATACAAATAAGATTTTCACCTATACACAAACAAGCTCCAATCACTGACAGCCAAACACACACAAAACCTAATCACAACATTCAGGAAACATTTGAAAAGTTGCTAGAACATTACATTATGGTTACATTCAATCTTTGCCAAACACACACACAACCACAACATTCAAGACACATTTGAAAGTTGCTACACCACCCACAACATTCAGGAAACATTTGAAAGTAGCTACACCCACCCACAACATTCAAGAAACATTTGAAAGTTGCTACACCCACAACATTCAGGAAACATTTGAAAGTTGCTACACACACCCACAACATTCAAGAAACATTTGAAAGTTGCTACACCCACCCACAACATTCAGGAAACATTTGAAAGTTGCTACACCCACCCACAACATATAGTTACATTCAATCTTTGCCAAAACCCTTTCCATAATTCCTCCCCCCCCCCTATATAGAATACATTATATTATCACGATACCTTCATCTCCTCAAGGCTGCAATATTGCAGAAAAAAGGTAAGACTCACGTTGACCAAAATAACACCTGAACTAATTCACCTTGAGTACCAGGATAGGCTCAAGGTTGCAAAACCAGCCCCAGCGCCAAGTAGCATCAGAACAGATCTTATGCACACTTGTAAGACGCTGAATACGACAGAAAACGTAATGTAAAATGCCGAATACGACAGAAAACGTAATGTAAAATGCCGAATACGACAGAAAATGTAACTTAAGATGCCAAATACGACAGAAAACGTAATGTAAAATGCCAAATACGACAGAAAATGTAAATTAAGATGCCAAATACGACAGAAAATGTAACTTAAGATGCCGAATACGACAGAAAACGTAATGTAAGATGCCGAATACGACAGAAAACGTAACTTAAGATGCTCAATACGACAGAAAACGTAACTTAAGATGCTAAATACAACAGAAAACGTAAATTAAGATGCCAAATGCAACAGAAAACGTAAATTAAGACGCCAAATACAACAGAAAACGTAATTAAGACGCTAAATACAACAGAAAACGTAAATTAAGACGCTAAATACGACAGAAAACGTAATGTAAGACGCTGAAAACAACAGAAAACGTAAATAAAGATGCTGAATGAGACAGAAAACTTTATATAACATAATAAATAAGATAAATTTCCTTGTAAGATATTGAATAAGTCAAAAAATGTAACGTAATAAGCTAAACTGAACAACAATTTCAATGTAAGATCGTAAATAAAGCAAAAAATTTAGACCGAAAACATTTCTTCGAGAATTCTAATTATCCGGAACGAATGGTTACAGCTTTGAGCTCGGCAAGTCATCATATAGAAGTCGAATAAGTCATCATAAAGGTTCAGCAAGTCATCATACAGGTTCAACAGGGGCCAGGAGCATGGTGGGACATTCTTGTCCACAGGGCTAGGGGCGTGGGGTGACATTCTGGTCACAGGGCTAGGGGCGTGGGGTGACATTCTGGTCACAGGGCTAGGGGCGTGGGGTGACATTCTGGTCACAGGGCTAGGGGCGTGGGGTGACATTCTGGTCACAGGGCTAGGGGCGTGGGGTGACATTCTATCCACAGGGCTAGGGGCGTGGGGTGACATTCTATCCACAGGGCTAGGGGCGTGGGGTGACATTCTATCCACAGGGCTAGGGGCGTGGGGTGACATTCTATCCACAGGGCTAGGGGCGTGGGGTGACATTCTATCCACAGGGCTAGGGGCGTGGGGTGACATTCTATCCACAGGGCTAGGGGCGTGGGGTGACATTCTATCCACAGGGCTAGGGGCGTGGGGTGACATTCTGGTCACAGGGCTAGGGGCGTGGGGTGACATTCTATCCACAGGGCTAGGGGCGTGGGGTGACATTCTATCCACAGGGCTAGGGGCGTGGGGTGACATTCTATCCACAGGGCTAGGGGCGTGGGGTGACATTCTGGTCACAGGGCTAGGGGCGTGGGGTGACATTCTGGTCACATGGCTAGGGGCGTGGGGTGACATTCTGTCCACAAAGCTAGGGGCGTGGGGTGACATTCTGTCCACAGAGCTAGGGGCGTGGGGTGACATTCTATCCACAGGGACTAGGAGCGTGGGTGACATTCTGTCCACAGGAGCGTGGGTGACATTCTGTCCACAGGAGCGTGGGTGACATTCTGTCCACAGGGCTAGGGGCGTGGGGTGACATTCTATCCACAGGGACTAGGAGCGTGGGTGACATTCTGTCCACAGGAGCGTGGGTGACATTCTATCCACAGGGCTAGGGGCGTGGGGTGACATTCTATCCACAGGGACTAGGAGCGTGGGTGACATTCTGTCCACAGGAGCGTGGGTGACATTCTGTCCACAGGAGCGTGGGTGACATTCTGTCCACAGGGCTAGGGGCGTGGGGTGACATTCTATCCACAGGGACTAGGAGCGTGGGTGACATTCTGTCCACAGGAGCGTGGGTGACATTCTATCCACAGGGCTAGGGGCGTGGGGTGACATTCTATCCACAGGGACTAGGAGCGTGGGTGACATTCTGTCCACAGGAGCGTGGGTGACATTCTATCCACAGGGCTTGGGGCTTGGGTTGTCACTCTATCCACAGGGACTAGGAGCGTGGGTGACATTCTGTCCACAGGAGCGTGGGTGACATTCTGTCCACAGGAGCGTGGGTGACATTCTGTCCACAGGGCTAGGGGCGTGGGGTGACATTCTATCCACAGGGACTAGGAGCGTGGGTGACATTCTGTCCACAGGAGCGTGGGTGACATTCTATCCACAGGGCTAGGGGCGTGGGGTGACATTCTATCCACAGGGACTAGGAGCGTGGGTGACATTCTGTCCACAGGAGCGTGGGTGACATTCTATCCACAGGGCTAGGGGCGTGGGTTGACATTCTATCCACAGGGCTAGGGGCGTGGGGTGACATTCTATCCACAGGGCTAGGGGCGTGGGGTGACATTCTATCCACAGGGCTAGGGGCGTGGGGTGACATTCTGTCCACAGGGACTAGGAGCGTGGGTGACATTCTGTCCACAGGAGCGTGGGTGACATTCTGTCCACAGGAGCGTGGGTGACATTCTGTCCACAGGAACTGTGACCAGCAACAACAACATTGCCGTCTCAGAGGCTAAAGACAAAACCCCGAGGCGGAAAGTACAGACGACTTTTTCTTCGACGCTTAAGGCCTTTGGGGTATAGCTGGCATTATGTGACAATAACCATGCCCATGGGGCATTTCTTTCGTACCCAGGCTGGTACGGGCATGGGCATGGCTTCAAAGCCTGCTAACTGGCCTAGACTTCACTTCAAACTCTTCTACTGACGTAAGCCTGGCTACAAAACCCTAAACATGCCCAACATTAGCTTCAAATTCCACAACAGCACCACTTCTATGTGGTTGTAACTCGCAGACTAACTCACGCTCGTCAGGTGGAGATACCCACTGACCTGTACCCACTTAGGGCTGCCCCATTACCCACCAATTACCCACAGCGACCCCCCCCATCCCTCTTTGCGGGTACGGTGGGTGAATCATAGAGCTCTGGGGCACCTCGGGGCACCCTGAAACCGGGTCGTGAGCGCCTTCAAGGTCGACCCAGGCTAGTCCAGGAGTAGGAGGATAGTGAGGGGTAGGGGAAAGGAGGGGTAGTGTTAAGGGGGGATGGGGTAGGGGTGATAGGAGACTGCCAATAAATAACGGAACATGAAACAAAACCTGAAAGAGAAGGAATGGAGAGGAACGTGAGAAAGGAGAATAATAATAAAAATAAAGAGATAATGTGTCTAAACATTAGAAATAAATATACAGTTAATAAAGAATTGAGCAAACTTGATACAAACAGAAGAGGAACAAGGAAACAAGGAAACAGACGAGGAAGGGAAAAATAAAATGAAATATGTGAGAACAAATAAAGATGAACAAAAGGAACAAGGAACAAACAATAGGAAGATAAAAACATAAGAGGCAAAATTCAATAAAAATAACAAATAAAATGCAGGAAAGAAAAGCCAACGTCCGTCAAGAGTAACAAGAAAAATAAGCCTGCACAAACAAACAAACAAGAGGTGAAAAACAACTTACAAACAACAGGGCTGTAGAGAAACAAGGACAACAACTAAAGCAAGTAAAACAAGTACAAGACTCCATCCTAACATCAACACAAATAAACTCAACAAAAGCACTAATGCCACCCAAACACAAATTGACTAACCCACACGTACCAATTCAATGCCGGGTGAACAGACTCATCAGGAGAAAAACAATGGACCCAAACATCATCACCACGTGTTCTAGCTGTTTTTTTCCAGTGTTTTTTTGCTTAAACAACTGCAAAGTTACTTTTTTGTCGTCGACAGAGGATGACACGACATCTTGAGTCATAGACGGAGTCCTTATCGTTTGTGAGCTGAAGAGGGAACTACGATGAAATAAGAGAGTCATACAGAGCTAATGTTCTTTTTTACAGTCCTCGGAGCCAGTTTATCCCTCCTAAATATTTAATTTTGTCGGGGACAGGCAGCCTGAACAGGAAACGTGCCAAAGCATCTCTGTTCCGTCCGGGATTCTTGATTGCGAGTTGAGAAAGAGCTTCACTGTGCTACGGAGACCCTCTGTTATGGTTTGGTCGTGTGACTCCTGGCGTTTATAACGTCGTAAGACATAGATTCTCTTTTGTTTTCATTTACCTTATGACGCACAGACACGCCCGTAGCAGCATGGTGGACACACAGACACGCCCGTAGCAGCATGGTGGACACACAGACACGCCCGTAGCAGCATGGTGGACACACAGACACGCCCGTAGCAGCATGGTGGACACACAGACACGCCCGTAGCAGCATGGTGGACACACAGACACGCCCGTACCAGCATGGTGGACACACAGACACGCCCGTACCAGCATGGGGGACACACAGACACGCCCGTACCAGCATGGTGGACACACAGACACGCCCGTACCAGCATGGGGGACACACAGACACGCCCGTACCAGCATGGTGGACACACAGACACGCCCGTACCAGCATGGGGGACACACAGACACGCCCGTACCAGCATGGTGGACACAGACACGTCCGTATATATTCCCGTTTTACTGAATTTATCCTAAAGGCTTTACTGATTAGGTTCTCGAGGATTTATCAGAGGAACTGATTCGGTTCCAGCTGCTTTACTAAATCTATGTCACGGTGCTTAACCGAATCTGGACCAAATGCTGAATCTGTATCTATTGGTTCAGTGATTCTGGGGCAGCAGGAAAGTATCCCAACAAATATTTTTTTGGGGCCAGTGAACGAATTTGGTAGATCAAATACACGCCCTTAAGAGTGTTAAGAACTTGACTTCTGTTCCAATGTGTACCATTGGTCGGCTCCCAACATTCAGGCAACGTTAGCAGGAACGATGTTTTACGATACGTTGTAGCAACGTAGACGCGACGTAGAAATTACGTGCCCTTAAGAGAGTTAAGAACTTGACTTCTGTTCCAATGTGTACCATTGGTCGGCTCCCAACATTCAGGCAACGTTAGCAGGAACGATGTTTTACGATACGTTGTAGCAACGTAGACGCGACGTAGAAATTACGTGCCCTTAAGAGAGTTAAGAACTTAACTTCTGTTCCAATGTGTACCATTGGTTGACTCCCAACATTCAGGCAACGTTAGCAGGGGGAATATATTTTACGATACGTTGTAGCGACGTAAATACGACATAGAGATTACGTTATATCAAGGATCTGCTCAATCACAGTGTCCTGTGATTTTATTTGACTCTGAGGTTCTCTAGATATGCTGTGTCGAGGAGCCTGTGGTATGCTCGAGTATGATGAGTATATTGGTGGGGTATAGTGAGGATTTTTGATGAATATGAGTTGGATATAGTGCTTTTTCTGTGTTTGGATATGATGAATGTGACACATGGTGGTTGAATATGATGAGTGTGAGTGTGACACATGGTGGTTGAATATGATGAGTGTGACACATGGTGGTTGAATATGATGAGTGTGAGTGAATCATGTTGCTTGTTGTTTTTGTAAATATGAATGAAAAATTAAGATTTTCTGTAACATGGAAGAATACAAATTAAAACTTTACATAACACGAAAAGTAGATTTAAAAGCTCACATAACGTGAAAAAGTAGATTTAAAATTTAATGACAAATAGAAAAACAGACTCGAAAAAAAATATAAATAAATAAATGCAAAACAAGTTTATATAAACATTGCAATAAATCAAATGTTTATCCAGCTAAAAGTACATATATATACAAGATGAGTTACAAACATATTTTTGGATTTCTATATAGAGCAAGTACATACAATGCCTAAGGCCACTAATACCCACAGCATTTCGAGCCAACCTGGGAAATGTGTACTCCTTAAAAGGCCAAAAGATCAAATAAAAAGCCCAAACGCGTCCGTTCTTCAGCATATGTTCAGACTAAATATTGGTAGCATCCCTTCTCTGGAGCAGAGTCAACTCTCCAACATGTCCCGTAAACATATATATATTATTTTAAAGCATTATTCCTTGCTATTTGGTATTATTATTCACACTCTCCTGGTGGTCAGGATGGCCCTGTGCCGCCCACCATGAGATGGATTCTTTGTGGATATGTGGATCTAGTTGGCCCTGGGTGTGGATATGTGGGTCTAGGTGACCCTGGATGTGGATTTGTGGGTCTAGGTGACCCTGGGTGTGGATATGTGGATCTAGTTGGCCCTGGGTGTGGATATGTGGGTCTAGGTGACCCTGGGTGTGGATATGTGGATCTAGTTGGCCCTGGGTGTGGATATGTGGGTCTAGGTGACCCTGGGTGTGGATATGTGGGTCTAGGTGACCCTGGATGTGGATTTGTGGGTCTGGATTAGTCACTACAATCCACCCACTTCTCTCAAAATTGCTTCCATCATTCTCAAAATTCCCCACCCACAAAATCCACCAACCTTCCACCTTTCGTTCGATCCCCCACCACTCCCACAACCCTCCACTACTCCCACAATCCTCCACCACTCCCACAATCCTCCACCACTCCCACAATTCCCCACACTTGCCCAACCGTTATCACCAAACCTTTCCACCTTAGAGCAAGTCTCCCTGTACGGATTAACACAAAACCGCTCTGAAGGATTCGCTAATCTCTTCCCCTTTTGTTGTACTGGGCCCACAGTTGTCACGATTAGCTAATCTCTTCCCTTTCTGCTGTATTGGACCCAGGGGGTCCAGTACAAGGGGCCCAGTTCATCACTTTCACTCTGTCTGTCCTCAACCCACATACACACGGGGACAAAGACATACACACACACATCAAAAAAACACACAGGGGTCTCGCGGCCGAGTGGACTGCGATCGGGATTCGTAATCCACGATTAGATTCCTGGCTAGACCCCCCGAAAAATAAATGAGCAGTTTCTTTCATTTGATGCCTTTCTTCACCTATCGTTAAAGAGACATCTGTTAGGGAGATTTTGCGTCGTGTGTGTGTGTACTCATCTATTTGTGCTTGCGGGGGTTGAGCTCTGGCTCTTTGGTCCCGCCTCAAGTGTGTGTATGTCCACAGACGCTCTCAGGAGTAGCAGAGATGGGAAGCTGATCTAACTACTCAGGATATGGCAGTTAGTACTTCCTAGTACTTGTGGTAGTTGGATCTTATAGGCCTATACTGGGTTACATAATATTGGTAGGCCTATACACAATAGACCTACATGTTCCTGTCAGATCTATGCAGTAGACTCTATATTATAGAGTAGTCTACTTGTGACTGATAGACCTTCAGAGTAATCTACATGATATTGATAGATATATACAGTAGGCCTATTCACTAGGCTACATGTATACATATATACGTGGATACATGAACAGGCTATGTATCTATGCAATAGGTGTAGATGACGTTCCTGTGTGGACCTGTTTCTCAAACCCTGAATTACCTTCAAATACACATAGACATCACAATAGCATGATGTATCAAATGCATCCTCTCGGACGTAAGTTCGAACCCTCGTCACGGCCCTTGTGGATTTGTTCATTTACCTTTAAACACTTTCTTCTGCAGCTTCCATCATGACTTGGTCTAGTTCCTCTCTTCTCTGTGCCTTCTTCTCTTTGTCCTCTTTATCAGCCTCCTCCTGTCTCTTCTTCTCTACTGTTCCTCTCATGTTTCTTATTTCTTGCCTCTCCTCAGCTTTCTCTGTTATTTGGTCTGTGTTCTCTTTTAGTTCCATTTTTCTTATATTTTGTACCTGATATTGCTCTCTCTCTCTCTCTCTCTCTCTCTCTCTCTCTGGGTTAAGCCCCACCCTCTGGCTGTCAGAGGGTGGAACATGAATCCATCTTCCCACGTTCTTTAAGGTGTGGTAAACCAAATGTAAAGCTTCCAATTTGTCCCTTTGTGTGTGATCTTGTCTGACCTGCTGAGGGGGGTGTATCGCAGGTCAGAGGTCAGAGGGGTTAGGGTGACCTGGCGATTGGAACCCTGTGAGGCTCTGTTATGTCCGGTGTGGAAGGTTTTGGGTCACGTCTCCCGCCAGATGTCGACCGTAGAGTGAAAGACATTTTCAAACACCGAAGCCCTGCCTCCAAAAAAGATGTCACTCACAGCATTAGCTTAACTAAAGCACTTTAGCTGTCTATCAGTACACACTAACACACTCAAGCGTCTACTAACACACACACACACACAAACCCAAATCCGGTTCGAAGGACCAAAAATAAGTTGACAGTTGAAAGGCGGGACCAAAGAGCCAGAGCTCAACCCCCGCAAGCACAATTAGATGTGCACAATTAGGTGAGTGCACACACACCCTGGGCACCCACAATTATAAAATAAACAATGTACTCCAATCAGGGCGTTTCTAGCATTACCTCCATTGCATTACATCATTGTAAGCCTCAGGAACCCTAGAGAATTCAGTAGTATCTGAGGTTGTATAGCTTTTGATCATGTCGTCGTGAAGTGGCCTTTCGTGATAGCTTGGGAATACCAAGAGAGCGGGTTCGAATCCCCTTTATGGCTCCTACTGATTTCTTTCAATAATAAAGGAGTTGTGAGCACTGCTTGGGCAAGCAGGTTACAGAGCCAATACTTGACACACCCCGCACAGTCACCCACCACTGATACTTTGCTCTCCACTCGTGTGAGGGGGTATGAGGACAAGGAGCTGGGATACGAGGACAAGGAGCTGGAGTATGAGGACAAGGAGCTGGGGTATGAGGACAAGGAGCTGGAGTATGAGGACAAGGAGCTGGGGTATGAGGACAAGGAGCTGGGATACGAGGACAAAGATCTGGGATATGAGAACAAGGAGCTGGGATATGAGGACAAAGAGCTAGGATATGAGAACAAGGAGCTGGGATATGAGGACAAGAAGCTGGGTCATGAGGACAAGGAGCTGGGGTATGAGGACAAGGAGCTGGGATACGAGGACAAAGATCTGGGATATGAGAACAAGGAGCTGGGATATGAGGACAAAGAGCTAGGATATGAGAACAAGGAGCTGGGATATGAGGACAAGGAGCTGGGATACGAGGACAAGGAGTTGGGGTATGAGGACAAGGAGCTGGGGTATGAGAACAAGGAGCTGGGATATGGGGACAAGGAGCTGGGATATGAGAACAAAGAGCTAGGATATGAGAACAAGGAGCTGGGATATGAGGACAAGGAGCTGGGATATGAGGACAAGAAGCTGGGTCATGAGGACAAGGAGCTGGGATATGAGGACAAGGAGCTGGGATATGAGAACAAGGAGCTGGGATATGAGAACAAGGAGCTGGGATATGAGGACCAGGAGCTGGGATATGAGAACAAGGAGCTGGGATATGAGGACAAGAAGCTGGGTCATGAGGACAAGAAGCTGGGATATGAGGACAAGGAGCTGGGATATGAGGACAAGGAGCTCGGAAAAGGACAGCGGGAAGAAATAGTGCTCAACCACCTAGCCCATCGGTGGATAGAATACCGACCTACCTAAAACCAGGCCTTCATTCTACCGTCCAATCCAAGTCATTTAAACGGAGACTTCGCTATATTTACCCAGAGACCCGACGGTAATGTGACTGCATTAGCGAGGAACTCATCTTCTCACTTTCTCACACCCCCAAGGCCCTCTTTAACCAGCCCCGCTGAGGATTGCAGCTTTGACCTGTTCTTCGGCGACCTCTTTGCGTGTGACCTGACATATTTTGACCGAAGAGGCGTCCGGAATACGATATCGACTTAGATTCGTAACCCACGACCTGGGAAATATTGTCTTTTGGTCCGTGTTATTGATTATTTATTCAGAATTGACTTAAAATTGCCTCGAGAGACACACACACACACGCACTCACATACACACACACACAAAGGGGACGTTGAACTGACCCAGTAAGATTCACCTCAATCTCCTTCACCTTCTAAGGAGCTTCTCTGTCTCACATCTCAGCATGTTGAAGATGCTCGCAGTTTATGAGTCCGTCCTCATAACGGGCTGTAGCTCTGGGGACGGGCTCCGTGTCACTGGCATTCCGTAGCTCTCCGCCGACTAAACGAGAAAACAAAAGAGGCACTAAATGCCTCTCTCAAACAGTATTCGCATAGCCATGTTGACGCTCAATAGCTCATGATGGCTCTATGTTGACTCTCTGCAACACTGTCAACATGCCCCGATTGACAGTGATTGCAATGCATTGTGGATCAAATTGCAAAAAAGAAAGAACGGTCGCCTGATGTTGACCCGTCTTGCAATGCCTTGCAAGACGGCAGGATTTCAATGGGTGTTAATTAACGACGTTGAATTTAATTTTGTCCAACTGAGGCGGCCATAATGTGAATATTGTCCATCTGAAGATCCCATAATGAGAATATTGTCCATCTGAAGATCCCATAATGTGAATATTGTCCATCTGAAGATCCCATAATGTGAATATTGTCCATCTGAAGATGTCATAATGTGAATATTGTCCATCTGAAGATCCCATAATGAGAATATTGTCCATCTGAAGGCGCCATAATGTGAATATTGTCCATCTGAAGGCGCCATAATATGAATATTGTCCATCTGAAGATCCCATAATGTGAATATTGTCCATCTGAAGATCCCATAATATCAATTTTGTCCAACCACTTCACAACTCCCACAGTAGCTGTTGTTGTCAATGTCTCCCATACCCCACGACTCCCACAGTGATTAGGCCTAACAGTGCCCCCCTCCCCCATCCACCTATCCCGCTGTAGGGATAGGGGGGGGGGTGTCTGTCCCTGAAGCGAGGAACTAGCCAGACGTCTCTGATTGGGTGTTTCTAAAGATTTTCCGTAATCGTGACCCGTTGAGACCCGACCCAGTCTTAAGTCCCGTCCAAGCATCCAGCTGCTGCCTAACACACACGCACACGCGCACACACACACGCACACGCGCGCGCACACACACACACACACACACACACACACACACACACACACACACACACACACACACACACACGAGAATAACGTCTGCGGCATATGCGAGGCTGGCTAACATCAGAACAGCGTTCAGGAACCTGTGTAAGGAATCATTCAGAATTTTGTACACCACATATGTAAGACCAATCCTGGAGTATGCGGCCCCAGCATGAAGCCCGTACCTTGTCAAGCACAAGACGAAGCTGGAAAAAGTCCAAAGGTATGCTACTAGACTAGTCCCAAGACTAAGAGATATGAGTTACGAGGAAAGGCTGCGGGAAATGCACCTTACGACACTGGAAGACAGAAGAGTAAGGGGAGACATGATCACAACCTACAAAATCCTCAGAGGAATCGACCGGGTAAACAAGGATAAACTATTCAACACGGGTGGGACGCGAACAAGGGGACACAGGTGGAAACTGAGTACCCACATGAGCCACAGGGACATTAGAAAGAACTTTTTCAGTGTCAGAGTAGTTAACGGATGGAATGCATTAGGCAGTGATGTGGTGGAGGCTGACTCCATACACAGTTTCAAGTGTAGATATGATAAAGCCCAGTAGGCTCAGGAACCTGTACACCAGTTGATTGACGGTTGAGAGGCGGGACCAAAGAGCCAGAGCTCAACCCCCGCAAGCACAGAATGAGGTTATTTAGCGATCATATTATTGTTATAACCTGAAGAACAAATTGTTGATGTTATATTCTGAAGAACGCCTTGGTAATGTCAATCACCCCCCCCCCCCCCCCCGCCTGACAGCTGAGTGGACAGCGCTTCAGATTCGTAGTCCTGAGGTTCCGGGTTCGATCCCCGGTGGAGGCGGAGACAAATGAGCAAAATGTTTCTTTCACCGTGATGCCCCCTGTTACCTAGCAGTAAATAGGTACCTGGGTGTTAGTCAGCTGTCACGGGCTGCTTCCTGGGGGTGGAGGCCTGGTCGAGGACCGCGCCGCGGGGACACTAAGCCCCGAAATCATCTCAAGATAACCCCAGCTTCACTCACGACTTCCCAAACGTCAATTTTGGAGTGCTTTTCCCTACCCAGAAACGTACGAAATTAAACGAACCTGAAAAACAATGCTCGTTAATCCCAGAAAATGTCCTTAATACGTTATTAAAAAAATGCGTTATGTTTGAGGTGTTTTTTTTATTGAAATAAAACTTCGAGTTTTTACTCATTAACGTAACAAATGCGACGTGTTAAGTGAGAGGACAGGTTGCATGCAAAACACGCCCCTACGTCCTTATAACTTAACGGTGAGCGCAAATAAACGGTAGAACGAAACATAATAAACATAATGGGGGCCTCGTAGCCTGGTGGATAGCGCGCAGGACTCGTAATTCTGTGGCGCGGGTTCGATTCCCGCACGAGGCAGAAACAAATGGGCAAAGTTTCTTTCACCCTGAATGCCCCTGTTACCTAGCAGTAAATAGGTACCTGGGTGTTAGTCAGCTGTCACGGGCTGCTTCCTGGGGGTGGAGGCCTGGTCTAGGACCGGGCCACGGGGACACTAAAAAGCCCCGAAATCATCTCAAGATAACCTCAAGATAACCTCAAGATAATGCAACACTTACCATTTGGAAAGTAGCTGAGTTCTGTTGACCAGACCACACACTAGAAGTTGAAGGGACGACGACGTTTCGGTCCGTCCTGGACCATTCTCAAGTCGATTGAGAATGATTGATTGAGACAATCGACTTGAGAATGGTCCAGGACGGACCGAAACGTCGTCGTCCCTTCACCTTCTAGTGTGTGGTCTGGTCAACATACTTCAGCCACGTTATTGTGACTCCTCGTCTGCATAGCTGAACTCTGAATCAAAAACATTTTTCCATAAAGGTCAAACACAAACTTTCCATCAAATCCACAATTCCCCTTTGTCCGAACTGCCATCGTTAGTCACTGGCTAACAATTAGCCTCGTTTGGGTCTAATTGCTTGTGGAAGAGTGATTTTCTCTTGGTGCAAAGTCCTCTCTGTTGTGTTACAAAGTAATGGCTTCGTCATTCTGTTATGTGTTGTAATAGGCTGGTGGGTAATTATGTTCAATTACCTGGCCTGGCTGGTAGAGCGACGGTTTGGTATGATGCAGGGTCAGCGTTCGATCCCCCGATGATCCAAGGGGTTGTGGGTACTGTTCTCCCATTCAGTCTTCATTTCCTAGCTCTTTGTATTCATATCCCAGCTCCTTGTCCTCATACCCCAGCTCCTTGTCCTCATATCCCAGCTTCTTGTCCTCATATCCCAGCTTCTTGTCCTCATATCCCAGCTCCTTGTCCTCATACCCCAGCTCCTTGTCCTCATATCCCAGCTCCTTGTCCTCATACCCCAGCTCCTTGTCCTCATACCCCAGCTCCTTGTCCTCATACCCCAGCTCCTTGTCCTCATACCCCAGCTCCTTGCCCTCATACCCCAGCTCCTTCGCACACTTCGAAGATTGACGTACTTCATCTTCTCGAGTACTTGCTGTTTACAAACACTCTGTTCTAAGTTCCTCTTGGATCTCTGTAATTCACTCAGCTTGGTTGAGTGAAGCAGAATTTTAAGCTTCCATGTTGACTAAGAATTAATAAAAACTGTAAGACACAAGCTGACAGGAACCTTTTATAATGCTTCCATCTGACTCCAAGAAGAAACTCCCTTCACACAAAAAATATTCCTCCTCCCCATTAATAAAAAAAGTCCCCCTTTTCCCCCATCAAGCATCTTCCAAACAGAAAATTCACTCGTAAAACAAACAAAATATCCCCTGCTTCTCTTCTTTTCCCCAAAAAATCCACCAGAAATCGTCCCCATATACAAAAAAAAAAGACTTTCCCCCAAAAAAGTTCCCCCCAGAAAAGACGTCCCTCGAAGCAGCATTTAAATCAAACAGAAAAACGTAGATATTCCTGTTTTTTCCCTAAAAATAAAGAGTTTTGATAGTGATGAAACACATATATACACCTTATAAGAGAGGAGGATAGATATACACAATTGTCAGAAGACTTTAGTGGTTGACAGGTAAGAGAGAGAGACAGAGAGAGGTTGGGTGACAGTGTAAAGGGTTCGAATACGAATGTCTATTTTGATTAGTGTTGTCCTCATTAATGAGGTGTTTTACAAGCCTCACAGTTCGCGTCATGAGTGAGTCTCGCTATGAGTGAGTCTCGCTATGAGTGAGTCTCGCTGTGAGTGAGTCTCGCTGTGAGTGAGTCTCGCTATGAGTGAGTCTCGCTATGAGTGAGTCTCGCTGTGAGTGAGTCTCGCTATGAGTGAGTCTCGCTGTGAGTGAGTCTCGCTATGAGTGAGTCTCGCTATGAGTGAGTCTCGCTATGAGTGAGTCTCGCTATGAGTGAGTCTCGCTGTGAGTGAGTCTCGCTATGAGTGAGTCTCGCTATGAGTGAGTCTCGCTATGAGTGAGTCTCGCTATGAGTGAGTCTCGCTATGAGTGAGTCTCGCTATGAGTGAGTCTCGCTATGAGTGAGTCTCGCTGTGTTGACATTATTTTTTTGACATTTCTCCGGCTGCTTCTGCTGCTCCTCTGTTTCCATGTGTTCTTGACCTGCTTCAGTGTTGGAAAAGTGTATTGTTTGTACCGTGTGTGTGTGTGTGCGAGTGTGTGTGTGTGTTTGTTTATGTGTGTGTTTTTGTGTGTGCGAGTGTGTGATAGTTTTTAGCTAATAGTGATTGTAGGTCAAGAGGTTTCTATCTGAAGCCAAAGTTATGTAAAGTATATTTGGTCCACACCCTCTCTCTCTCTCTCTCTCTCTCTCTCTCTCTCTCTCTCTCTCTCTCTCTCTCTCTCTCTCTCTCTCTCTCTCTCTCTCTCTGGGGTCGTAGTCCTAAGGGCCCGGGTTCGATCCCCGGCGGAAACAAATGGGCACAGTTTCTTTAACCCTGGTGTCCCTGTTCACCGAACAGAAAATAGATACCTGGGAGTTAAACAGTTGCTTCCTGGGGATGTGAGTTTGTGTTAGAGAGAAATATATGTAGTAGACATAGAGGAAAAAAAATAAATTGACTAGGAAGGCGGGGTCCAAGAGCTAATAGCTCGATTCTGCAGACACAAATAGTAAAGATACACATATCTTGAGGTTATCTTGAGATGATTTCGGGGCTTTAGTGTCCCCGCGGCCCGGTCCTCGACCAGGCCTCCACCCCCAGGAAGCAGCCCGTGACAGCTGAGCAACACCCAGGTACCTATTTTACTGCTAGGTAACAAGGGCATCAGGGTGAAAGAAACTCTGCCCATCGTTTCTCTCCGGCGCCCGGGATCGAACCCGGGACCACAGGATCACGCGTCCAGTGTTCTGTCCCCTCAGCCACCGGCTCCCTAAGGGCATATACATTATAAACCAGCTATA